>JBBPKB010000535.1:0-12460 GCA_038089035.1 Boletellus dicymbophilus
GCGCACAGACCAAGCTGTATGCTTTCCTACGATCTAAATAAGGTGCTAAGTACCAAGTGAGCCCAGGATAATACATAAGTGCGATGGGGATGTGTACAGATTTAGATAAAGAGGAAATAGAAGAGAAATGTACAGGAAATGTAAATAAGGGTATGTGTTAGGTAATTAGAGAGTTTTAACCTGGGATCATTAGGATTAATGATCCAGTAAGTGTTCCAAGGATAGTGACTACAACTGTAATGTACCATTTTGTATAAGTATAGTACTGGTGTTGTAACAGATTGATGCTTCTAGGATTGACTTGAGTCATCCTTGTCGACATGGTGGGTTTGGTGGATCAATAGGTCTCTTTGGATGATGTGGAGATGGCATGGATGGTGCTGGTGTGTATGTTGCATTGCACTTCTGGCATTCGAGCTGACTTGTGTCATCTCTAGCTAGCACGTGTGTTTCGGCTTGTAATGAGTTGCAGCGTGTGCTGCTTGTAGCGCTATCCATCCAGCTTAATATCCCATCGGATCTGTTGCCATTTATGCCATTTGGGCACCCCCATTTGCCTTTAATACATCCACATTCGATTTGGTTGCCCCATTCATTTGGTGGACCTTGTGCACAATCTAGTGCTTTTGGATTGTCAGCATATGCATCCCTGGCATATTTGGGACATCTATGAGTGACTGGAGAGTTGTTTATTATGGCAGATAGGCCACCTGAGTTGTCCAGCTCATTTCAAGTCATTCTAGGTGAGTTCTCCTTGACCTTTTGCTCTGCCGGTTTGCTGACTTGTTTCGACTTGTTCTGTAGCTTTATCAGTCACATTTGAGTGCGCTGAACACTCCATGATGTTGGTGTTGCATCTGCTTCGTCTTCTGGGTCAGCCATCTCGTATTTGATCAGATTAGATAAGTTCTTCTGCACCTTGCACAGCATTGGCTTTCTAGTGTCTTCTAGTGTGTCCAACAGCTTCTGCAGCTTGACCATGACATTTGCATCCCTATCTTGTACTGCCTGTGCATCTGCTTTGGCTCCAGTGGGCATATCTTTGATGCTTTCTCGACCTGCATGCTCTGCTTCAGATTTAGCTTGCAGGTGCTTGCTCTAGTGATTGGTGTGTTGAAATCTTAGGTCCTAATATAGGCAATAGCCCCTATTACATAATATTTCCAGAACATCTGCTTATGTAATCTGTGATGTCACACAATTGTGACATGTCAAGCTTATTATATAATCATATGCACTATCACATGGTATTACATAAGCTAAGTCATATGACTAATCACATGTTCTGCTGATATTATCACATGTCATACATCAGTCAGACTATGACATCATAGATGACATCATATTGTATCATAATGATGCAATATTGTCTTATAGCCAATAGCATATAATCCTTTTTGAGGAGCTAATGGCAGTTTAGACTCAATTTGATATTGGAATGTTTTTTCATGTTCTACAACATTCCATGACATTCCATTATATTACTAATGCACTTTTACTAAGGTTAAAGCTCTGCTTAAACCTTACTTCATGTACTATATAAACCTGACCTTTATATCAGAGTTAAAATAACACTCTTGACTATCAACCACTATCTGGTTTATTGAGCAATACAGCTAAGCTCATACTTCACTATAGCCCATTAGCTATTTGATCACCCCCTTAAAGTAAGCATTGAGCCCAGCAACTCTAGGCTAACATTCCTCTGCCCCATTCTTCCATTCCATGGGTATGGGTCACACCTCAGGCTAGCCCCTTTGTGGCTATGCAGTTTGCTGAAACCTGATCAAAGTTTCATTATGGTGGTTGTATTGAGCGGTTTGGCATGTATATGTGTGACCTGTGGCAAACCTGGTACATCATATTTTCTTCCCAATTGGTACTGATGACTTTCTTTAGGTGCTAATGTTGGTTGCATGTGCACTGGGCTGCTGAGCCCTTTGGGTTTATTTGGCCCTTGCAGCCTGTGGGTTCTGGTGCTCTCAGCCTTGGTCTGCATATTGCCATGCTCCCTCTCAGTGTCATATCCCAAGCACAAGTCCAACTCCTATAATTCTGGAATATTCTCTGTTCATATTTCTGATTCTTATTTCATATTTCCTGTTGCTCTTTCACCTTGGACTTATGATATTGAAACCTTTATTTCTGACACCTGATATTCTCCTGTTTCCATCTGTCGTTCTGTCATTCGTTCGTCACATCTGACATTCCCTTATTACATCTGTTATCCTTCTGTCTGTTTGTCTATTCCTTTGCAACACCCGTATCATTCCGATGTTTCATATTCCTTACTCCGATGTTTCACATTCTATACTCCAACTTCTCCTCCATATATAAGTCTTATAACTCTGTTGTATTTCCTTAGTTCGAATATCGACTAAACTTCTTGATCAAACTTCTGCACACTCTGTCTTAATCCTTGTCCAACTCTCCCTCTCTCCCTCAGTCATTGAGCAACTACTTCCAATCTCTGACCCTCTGAAATTCAGGACACTGGATCTGCTGTATGTTACAACACCAGTACTATACTTATACAAAATGGTACATTACAGTTGTAGTCACTATCCTTGGAACACATATTGGATCATTGATCCTAATGATCCTAGATTAAAACCCTCTAATTACCTAACACATACCCTTATTTACATTTTCTGTACACTTCTCTTCTATTTCCTCTTTATCTAAATCTGTACACATCCCCATCACACTTCTGTATTATCCTGGGCTCACTTGGTACTTAGCACCTTATTTAGATTGTAGGAAAGCATACAGCTTGGTCTGTGCACATACTCCTTAGAGTATAAATAGGGGCTCACATGTACCACTTACCTTAGCCTAATCCACTTGTATTCTTGTTGGCATTCAGTTGCAAGGCTTGAGCTACAGAGTATTAAGGATGAAGCTATCACCTATCTCTGTCTTATTTTCCTCCAAAACTTTCTCATTACTTTGCCAGCTATAGTGGTCGCTGTAAGATTGTCCAGCCAGTGTGGTATCTAAAGGGCTTGCACCTGGAAGGTCATAACACATATGCACAGCTTGGTCTGTGCAAATACTCCTTAGAGTATAAATAGGGGTTTGCATGTATCATCTACCTTAGCCTAATCCACTTGTATCTTTGTTGGAATTCAGTCACAAGACTTGAGCTACAAGGTATTGAGGAAATAAAGCTACACTTTCCTACTTGTCAGTCACACTACATTGTGTCAGTTATGATTGACCTAGTCAGTCATGCTACACTTTGTCAGTCACATCTTTATTCTTTACCTTGCCAGCTATAGTTGGAGCTGTAAGATTGTCCAGCCAGTGTGGTACTAAGGGTCTTGCACCTGAAGTTATGATAGGTGTTCATCAAGAAAAGTCCAGAGGGACTCCAACTTGGAAGGGCTCAAGGAGTAAGTTGTACCTATTGGAGGAGAAGCTCTTCCTTCTAGGTCAATCTTCAAATTGAAGTCATAATGTAGAGCAAGCTTGGAGGCTTTTCTCTTACTGAAAACATCAGTGAAGTCATGGTATTCTGGTGGGACTCCAGAGAGTTCAACTGGTTCAGGATTAACAAAAGCAGAGCAGAGGTCACTCTCCTGAGAACAGAGTGATAGAGAAGCCTTCAAGACAACAGGCAAGTACAAAGACTGGGGCACTGACAAGCACAATTTGTAGAGCCTTGTGATCAGAGAATTGCAGTATATCAGATGGGGTAGAGTCAACTGGAGGAACAAATTCCAGAGGCTGAGGAGTTGAGCTCAGAAGAGCTGGCCCAGGATGCTGCAGTGTTTGGAATGAGATACTGCTTGAAGCCCAGTCAATCAATGGATTGTAGCAGGTAAGCCAGTGGTGTCCTAGAACAAGTGAGCAAGAACCATCTAGCAAAGTGACATAAAAAGTCATTGGAGTGATATCACCAGAAGAAAATTGAATGGAAAGATCTATCACCTGAGTAATTGTAGAATTGGAAGTACCATCAAACAATCAGAGTGAAAGTGGAGAAATGGAATGTGTAGAAAGTTCATGTTTACTGACAAAATATGAATCAATAAAACAATCAGAGGAACTAGAATCTATCAATGTAGAAAAAGGAGGTATATCATAAGAAACTAAGGTAATAGAAGGCATGAGTGATTTTGGATCTAAAGGAGTGGATATGTTGAGATGAAGCTCCTTGGGTGCACAGGAAGGATCAATGAAACCTCCAGTTCATGTAGAGTCTTGGAGATCACAGACTATTTTTTTGCCTCAGAGGAGACCCCTGGTTTGGTTTCTGGAGGTGTGGTCTTGGAGGCATGTGCCTTGGCTGCTTGTGAAGAAGACTTTGGGCAGTCCTTAGCTACATGTCCTGCCTGACTGCAAAACATGCAGAGTTTATTTTCAAATCAGTGCTTGCACTTGGCCATAGTAAATTTACCATCCTTTCCAAGCTTCAAAAACAAGTCCAGCTTAGTAGAGGTGGAAATGCCAGAGTTGTTGGAGGTGCTCATGGACCTTGCTTTGGAGTCTTTGGAAGTGCCAGATTCTTTTGCAGAAGATGAGGATGGAGTGGAGGGTTTTCTAGACATATTAAGAGTGCTAACAGAAGGCTTCACCTGATAACTAACCTCAGATTTACACTTCCAATAGCAAGCATTGATGGAGTGTGTGAGTTGGTGAAGTTCAGAGAGAGTAGGAGGTTTGCCAACATGTGAGATCTTGTCTTTTATGTGGTCCAGGAGGCCATTGTAGAAATAATGCCAAAGAGCACCATATCCATAACCTCAAACCTGAGACAAAATCCAGTTAAACTCAACAACATACTTGTTGATTCAATTGTCATCCTTCATAATCAAATTATCCAGCTGGTGCTCCACATCTCTGACAGGGTCATGTGGTCTGAAATTTATCCACAACTCCAGGACAAACTCCTTATAGTCATCCATTCAAAGTGGGTAGAGTACAGGGTCCTCAATCTATAGGAGATCTGGTTTGAACCATTCAAGAGCCATACCCTTAAGATATGACTAGGCAAAGGTGACCTTGGTTTGGTCAGAGGCAAAGACTTTAGGACAATGTTGGAAATTCAACTCACATTGGACCAGAAAAACTCAGAGCTTGTGAGGATCTGTCTTGTCAAACTGATCTGGTTCTCAGACCTTTGTTTGTTGTGAGGGTTTGGAGTCCTTTTTATAAGAGGAACAAGCAAGGACACTGATAGCTCCAGCCAAGGTAGTGAGCATTTCATGGGAGATGTGTTCCTTGTGCTCAGAAGAGGGTTCAGACTCTCCATGGTTATCATCCTAGGAGCCAGGTCCATCACTAAGGGGTCCTTCCCCAGAGAAGTCCAGACCTCTGGGGTTTTGATGACTACTAGGGGTGTGGAACAATGAGGGTCCAGCAGAAGGCTCATCTCCATCATGAAAGAACTTGATGCTCACTCCTGGGATCAGAGACAATGGGGGGTTGCATGCTCCCAAGATAGAGGTTAAAAAATGAGACTCTTCATCATCATGGAGTTCCTCAATATGTGCTCCTGGAGTTGGAGACAATGGAGGGTCACATACTTCTAAGGTAGAGGTAGGAAAATAATGAGTGGAAAAGCTGTGGAATTGTTCTACTAGCTCAGGACCTTGATAAGTGCTGCCAAAGGTATTCAGAGGGTTGAAATAAGGGGAGACAGGAGGGTTCACATTTGCTCACATATAAGAGCAAGTGACTCAGATAGCTGTAGTAGGATCCAATTGCAAGTGCAAGTTCAAATATACTATCAAACTAAGGTTGAACTAGAGTACTCAGAGTAGCTCTGATAAACTCCAGATGTTGGAGGTGGATGGGACTTGGCTTCACCATATGTGGTGTGCTCTTGCAAGAGATCCAAGGTCCCAAATTTCAGAGGGTCAGAGGTGGTAGATGAAGTCATAAATGACTATTCAACAAGTTAAGGATCAGAGGGGCATCAGTCAATAACTCAAAGAGAGAGAGAGAGTCAAAGGAAGTTTAGTCAATATTTGAACTAAGGAAATATGATAGAGAGTTAGAAGATTTATATATGAAGGAGAAGTCAGAGTATAGAATATGAAACATCAGAGTAAAGAATATGAAAAATCAGAATGGTATGAGTATTGCAAAGGAATAGACAAACAGACAGAAAGATGATAGATATAATAAGGGAACATCAGATATGACAGAAGAATAACAGAATGATAGATGGAAACAAGAGAATGTTAGGTGTCAGAAATAAAGATTTCAATATTATAAGTCTGAGGTGAAAGAACAACAGGGAATATAGAATAAGAACTGGAAATACAAATAAAGAATATTCTGAAAATACCAGAGTTAGACTTGTGCTCAGGATATGACAATATCAGTGGGAGTAATGAGAGATGGATGTCCACCAGTGGCTTTGGGAAGATTGGGAAGGTATTTAGAATGGATTCTACTGATAGTAGAGTGGTTGAGGCCAGTAGCACCAGAAATCTGGCAAGTAGACTGACCTAATTCCAGAAGAGAAGTAATGTGAGTGATTTGTTCAGTAGAAAGGGATTTCATGATGGTGGTAGTGAAAAGAGAAGTGATATTTTGATTGTTTGTACTATTGAAGGCTTTGTATACATCACATGACCAATAGATTATGTAAAAACAACTCAAAATATGTCAATTTCACATATTTCTATGTCAACAACAAAACTACTACAATGAGTACTCTGGATTAATAGGAGTATATCTCATGAGCCTGTGAATTTAATCACATGACATAGGGGGATGATTTGTAGCCAAGAGTGACTACTATATTCGGTCTCACCAAAGCTAAGCAAAATTCCCATGTGTGATTGCAGTGCACTTCACACACTGGATTGAGGTTAGGCATTCCAATGGTTTTGTTGCTCACTGTAGAAGTCTCAAATAAGGAGCATGAGGAATACGAAGTCAATTTCATGGCTGGATCTAGAGTGAAGGGAAGAAAATTGGAATATCTAGTTCACTGAAAAGGATGGGACACAACAGATTGCACCTGGGATCCAGAATCTCATCTCACACATGTGAAAGAAGCTATCAAGGACCATCACTGCTCACATCCCTCTGCTCTATGCAAACTATGCAGCATCTCTTCTCACATATTTGGATCCCTGTTTCACCCCATTGGACCAGATCTTATTCTAAACAAGGACTCTCATCTTGGTTTAGAATCCAGATCAGATACTTAAGATCAACTCTATACCTCCTATTGTATTCTTTTATGATCTCATATGTACAAACAAGAAAATACAGGTTCAGACATATCCAAACACACATGATCATAGTTAAATTTCACTGGAGTGGAGGGGAGAAGTTGTGGGGTTTGAATATTCTTCATTTGGTATATTAGGACTTCAACTATCAATAGCCACCATCACAAATGGTGTTGAGCCCCCCTCCACCACCCACATCAGTTGTCTCATGAACAGAATGAACCCTGAACAGTCATACATGGGAATAAACAAGATGGAGAACACAAGTACCTAGAGAGTTGACCAGCCAAGACAGGACTCCAAGGCAGGGAAGAGGAGGAAGACAAGGATCCAGGATGGGGGGCATAACCATGCTGATGAGCATAAACAAGGATGTGACCATATGGAGCATTGTCTTTCCAAAAAGGGTCACTATGGAGGTGATCATCATGAGTTTTGTGGCTATTGTTTCACATCAAGCTTTTTTTTTAAAAATGAAAATAAATGAGATGAGATAATGATTTGAGGATAGTGGGACTCAGAGAAAATTGGGGACCAGGAACAATGCACTATAGAAGAATCCATGCAGTGAGGTGTCTAAATGTGTTTTGCAGCCACTTCACCTCTGACCATTGGAGCATCACACTGAACTGCTCTCTCAGTCAACAACACTAGAGCACAGAGCCAGGCTGCTAAAACAGCATCCACCATAGCCCATTTGGGCCAATTGTGAGCAGAAGTAAAAGTGTGCCCATATGGTACCCTGCATGATCTCCTACTACAAGATGCATGATGTCACACAAGAGAGTATGGCATTGTATACCTTTTGCACCATGCAGTAGCCTAAGGGTGAGACCCCAAGCAGAGCTTCAGCAATGGATTCAGAGTCTGCTCAAGTACACAATGTGATCATCTTTGAAATTGACCTATGTGCTCCTGGGTCTGGCAGATGGCCCTTCAAGTTTGAGCTGGACTTTGACCACCTCAGGAGACTTGCAGACAGTAAGCCAAGGGAGACATGTGTTCATGGAAACAACTGAGATGCCAAATCCAATATTGGAACAAACCACAAAGACTGCTGAGAGAATCCAATGGAGAGAAGATGACAATAAAATGAGGATGACAATAATGACAGATGAATGCAAATACAAGACAAGGAACAATGGCCTCCACTGGCCCAACACTGGGAAGGTTGGTGTTAATGTTGAAAGGACAAGCCTGTATTTGGTATCAACTTATGGTGGTCCACAACAGCACCCACAGCCAGGAAATGACAGTGTATGCCATGTATATCGAGTACATGTGGAGGCAATAGCATGTGGTATTATATTTGAAGGGTCGGATATGACAAATCTAAGCTCTCAGAGTCCACTCAAGCTAGCTAATCCTTGCAGAACAGTGCCCATCACTGCCAGGGCCAACAGAAGGAGTGGGATCCACACCTACAGGAGATGGGCAACTCCAAGAAGCCATTGTCCCTTGAAAGATATTTCAGATAGAATGGGATCATGAGAAAAATTTCAGTGATTGCTGTCATCAGTGGAGCATGTCAGGAAAGAAAGGAGAACTACCTGGTGAATGCATAGTTAAGCCATCTGAGGGGGTAATTATAATCTGTGTCATCAGATTGGTTCCTGTTCTATCACAAAGATGGTTGGTGATAATGCTATAGAACTACATCTACCATATTCTATGTGTATTCACCCAGTTGTCAACATCTCTCAGATCAAACTGTCCAAAGAACAACTTGATGGTCAACCTTCATTCAAACCTGGTCCCATAACTGTTACCAAAGACTGTGGGATTGAATATGAAGTCAACTACATTGTGTACTCTCATTGGAAAGGCCATCACCTTGAATATCTCATTCATTGGCTTGGCTATTCTGATGATGAACACACTTAGGAATGCTCCTCTAATCTCACAAATTCTCATGATGCTCTTCTGGATTTCCATCATGCTCACCCTTCCATGCCTCAGCACCTCCACATCAATCAGGCCACCTTTGCTTCACTCTCTCATCCTTGTCCTTCATCAGTCATGACTATGCTACTTCCTTTCGATCACCTGGAAGTCAATCTATAGGAAGGGGGTAGTGTTATGAAACAGCCAATTTCGCTCTATTTTTCACTTATTTTTCCTTATTTATTTCAGCTCTCTGCACCTCAATTGCTACATGGACTTCCACTCCATCCCTATCCCACATCTCTTCTCACAGCCTTGTAACAGTGCCTTCTATTTATAGCCACAGAGTTCCACCCATTCCACTTCTACTTCTATTCTGCTTCTCACACTATTTATATCTTGATCCTATTTATTCCAGCTCAATAGTGTATATCACTTATTGATCCTACTTTCCCCAGCCAATAGCAATAGTTGCTCATGACTCACCATGACTCATGATGACTCCTAGCCAATAGTGTAAGTCCCTCTTATCTGGGCTGTGCACAAGGCAGTGCATGGACTTCTGAGAGGCTATGCCAAACCTATGTGTTCTGTATTTATTGGCCAGTAGCACAACAGACTCTTATCTCAGCTGTATATATTTAAACCCAACACCAATGGCATATTTAGCTCTAGTATACAAATAGGACAACATATTTACAAACAGATATAAACCCTAGTTTAGTATATAAGGTGTGACACCACACCAGAGGACCTCAGTCTTGTCCCCTTGTACTCACCATACAAAGTGCTGACTTCCAACTCACATTGTCTTTAAGTGAAACAAAGGCTCTTTAGTGAGTTGTTTCACTTGCTTGATACCCACAGTGAAAAAGAGGTTGACATCCTGGTATTGGTAAGTCCTTGTTAGAAATTCCAGTCCATTCACACTTAAGCTAGTCATCAGGTTCCCTACTCAGTTGTGTTATAATTTTATTCTTTTATTCTCCTTTTCTGTGTGGACTACACTTCATTTCACTATGTTTCATCCTTTCCCTTGACTTAGATGCTTTCCTTTCAATGACCACTCTCACACTGTCATCTTGATTACATATTTATCTGTTCCAACACAGACTTCTTTCTTCTATATCTTCTGTCCCTACTTAGTCCTCTTGATTACACAGGCATCCATTCCAACACAGACTCCTTTGTTATCTTTCTATCCACTTACTCATTCTGATTAAGCAATTGTCTGTTTGATCACAGACTTCTTTTATCTTTCTTGTATTTCTAGATATTGTACAATTCTCTTCAGTCAATAGCCTTCTTTTCTTACTTCATACAATATTCCTTCTTCTTTTTCCATCCTTGGTCCATGCATGACCTTTAATGGTATTTAAACCCTCAAGTAGCCTTGCTTGTACCTTAAACTAGATCTACTCAAGACTCAATTCATCTCTTGAACTGCCTGAGGCTCATCTGTCAACCTTTTGCCTCTTGCTTCACTAGAACATGGGATACAAATCCTTCTTTGAAGGTAACTACCTTGGACATTTGTTCCTTGTTAGTTGATCACTTTTTCTTTTGAGTCTACACTCATTCCTATCCAGGCCAAGTATAACAAGTTGAGCAGTGAGGGTGGTTATCAGTGGGTCTCAATACAGTCTGCTAAGGAGGGCTTCAAAATGTAGGTTATACATATCTTGAATCAGTTGTCAAATATTGATGTGCATGATATTTTACTATATTTTTAAAATCTGTTTTGCTTATCACTTGACTATAATCTGGAAGTCAGATTGACTTACATGTATAAACTCAGCCCACAATAAGTCTATGACATATGTGCATTCCATATCCAAAATGAATGTGTGCATGTGAATAATATGTAGTGTATTTTTTATCTATTTCATATCATTTATTTTGCTAGTTACAAATTCAAAGTTGGGGAAGCTACCAGATTATCAACATATTGAAAAATATTGAGACAAAACATTTTGTATTACTTTTTCAAAATTTGTTCATCAATTTCTTACACAAAAATAATACCATGCTTAGGTGCAATCTGTTGATTAGTAAGTTTTAGTATGTTATGTGTCAATTTTTAGTTGTGTCTCAGGTGTCAGTACAAAGTATAAGTGATTACATAATCACCAAATAAGTGTAAACTACTATATAATTCCAATAACTCATTTCTCTGCTTGCACTTCAAACATAGTGGGATAAGTCTGATGGACATACTAGGTATAATGCAACAACATATTGTGCCTGGGATTTTGGATTGGCTGACTTGGTATATTTTAATACATATTGTAACCATGTAATCAATATAACTGTACAAAATATCTTGGGATACATTTTCTAAATTTAATACTTAGTCATACTCAATATTTGATAAATGATATAAATTTGTACTTATCTAAAATATATAAAGTAAGTTGATGTAGAATTTGTGCCTTATATACATTTAGAATTGGTATAATGGATATGTTAGCAAGGAATACATGTCACTGATTGGCTGATATCAATAACAAACATAGAATCATTTATTAAAATATAGTTAAATAACATATTTTTCATTAGTTATTCTAATAATAATATAGAAACAAATTCATTTATATCCACTCTAAATAACTTTACAGTTAATATTTTGACTTTGCATACATATCTGTCTTTGATTAATATTTATCTATGTATTTTATATATGTATTGAGTGTTCCAATCTGGAATTCCAGTTGCAATATGTTGCTGTATATGTCTGTCAGACTTATCCCATCATGTTTGAGGTTTTGATTGCATTTCATGCATGTAGGTGGAAAGAGAAAGGGATAGGCTAGGACAGCCATGCCAGACAAGTGTGACAGCCTATTGATTGTGATCCTGATCAAGAGGGCCAAGAGACTCTCTGAGACCCTCTCTATGTTAGATTATTAGCACAGGCAAACTCAATCATGTGATATAGTGGACTAGATTAGGTAATTATCTAGCTGGAAGACCACCCAGTATGGCAGTAATACTTGATTAGACAAACAAAATGTGAATGAGCCATGTATTGGCAGGCGTAAACAAGAAAGAGAACAGGAAAGAGAGACAAAAATACAGAGCAAGATGGTGTCTTTATATACTGTACAATAGTAGCATTCCTATCACCATCAGTGGGGCTCAGGTATCAGGTAGGAATGTGATCAGTAAGCCAATGAGCTTATGCTAGTGTGGATAAACTACAGTACAAGTCAGTGCAAGGTAATAGAAAAGGATAACTATGACAGGCTTACCTCAGTCACATGATACAGTTGGTCTGTGTATCAGTCTCGCCCGGACGGGATTTGATCCATACGCCCTGTACTTTACTCGCCTTCGTGGTCCGTTTTTTGGTGGGAGAAACGGGGCTCTCCCCCGACTCT
>JBBPKB010000536.1:0-12452 GCA_038089035.1 Boletellus dicymbophilus
AAGTCTTTCTAGTTTGACTTCTACATAGAAAGAACCTTTTTGTCCTTTCAAGCACAATAGTACTGTGTAAGCACAATTCTTCTGTCCTGCTGGGGTCTCCAGTGTGAACTGCTTCAAGTTACAGTCAAGCCATGCTCTTATTTTCATCCACCACTCACCAAAATCCTTCATGGATCTTGCATAGGTTCCTAGGTCTGAGAATATCTCAACCTTGTTGGTACCAGAGGATGCTGCAGCATGAGGTGCTACTGATCTGTCTGCTGTGTCTGCCCATAGGCCAATACCTAAAAGATTATGAGTGTGTTGCTCTGCTTCAGTGGCTCTGTCATTAGCCTCCTTGCATCACTTGCTTGCATGTTCAAGAGATTCCTGTGAAGCCTCTTTCTGCTTTCCAAAGTTTCTGCTCTCTTGTTAGCAGTGTCTGCCATGATGTTTGCATTAGCAACATCTTGTAGCATCTGGTTGTAGCCAGTAACTAGATTATTCCAGTCCTGCTGAGAAATGTTTGCCAGTTGATTAGCCATATTGACTAATGTCTAAAGGTACATTCTGCTCAGTGATTCTGCAAAAGAATTTGAGTGATAACACTGTGAGAAATCCGATTTCTCTGGGGCAATGATAAACCAATTGAATAGCCTGCTAAGGGGTATTCCTAAAAGTAACAATGTTCCTGCTGAACTTTGTGGTAGAGAGAAAGTTCTAGTGAATTTCAAAGATGGATGGGAAGAATCCTTTCAGTTCTCTGTGGAAGCAGTCACTATTCAAGTTCTGGTAGGTGCTTTTCCTTTGAAAGGTCTTTGGTGTTCTTTGACTCAAAAGACTAGATATTTTACTGAGTGAACTGGTGTTTGTTAAGGCATCATGACTTTCAATGCGATGGCCTTTGTTGATTACTTGAAAAGACCAAATTGTCTTTCCTTAAAATCCAAGATGCTTGGTAGGGAGCAGGGCTCGACCTAAAGACTGAAGTTGTGTTGATTATGTTCTGAGAGAAGCTTTTGCAATCTTCTCTAGTCAAATGCTGAATAGTGACTTGTTCTGAAGGACCTGTCAGTCACTTCCAAAGTTGTGTGCTAGATAGATTGATAGTCCAAAAAGACTAGATGTCCTTTCTTGATGGTTTGTGTGAGTAAGCATCTTGAAAGAACAGCCCATTCTTTCTGCTGCAATATGACTGGATATTCTGAAAGAATTACTCATCCTTCCAATTCCATCATATGCAACACTTGCCAGTTGCAGACATTCAAAATAATCCTAAACCAAAACCAAACTGGTTCAAGGCACACTCTACTAGGAGGTTGGTGTGACTGTGTGATGCTTGATATCAATGTTTGAGAAAATTTTCTCCAGTAAGTCCTCCAAGGTGGATGACTTTTTCCAAGTAGGTGGTGCTTGCTGGTGGCAAAGCAAGTTGCTTGCCCTAGTGAAGCTCTACATAATGGGTTTGCCTATTATAATGCCTGGTGAAGATGAAGCTTGATTCCTAATGAATGCCTGGTGTTGGATTCACCTATTGAGTCTAGATACTTGAAGGATTCCAACCAAAAGTGCTATGAAGAAAAATTAACAACTGTCTTCTTCCTCTCATGACTGACACTGGGTGTCATGTTAATGATACCTGATATCCTGAACTTGATGTCTCCAAGTAGTACCTGTAAAACAAAACTAATGCTGTAGTGAAGCTAATACTTCAATGTCCTAATGAAACCCTGATGGATTTGATAACTCAATGCACTAATCCGAGATACTGGTGGCTTGATAGCCCAATGTGAATTGTGTCACTGTCCTAATGAAGATTTGATATCTTCCTGATATACTCTAGAAATGTCTGCTGCATAGTGACGATCAATTTGTCCTGATGAAAACTTGGCATGGTCTGAATGTTCAGATGCACAAACAGATAGTCTACAGAAGACTAGTCTGGCAAAGGTGGTTTCTCGACATCCTGCTCAGAAAGCTGGTGCCTTTGAATGTAGTGATGTTTCTCTCAGTTTTATTTAGCTGATAAAACTCCTCAAACATAGTGATGTTCTTCTCCTGAACTGATGCTTGGATGCTTCACAGATGTGTGTGTCTTGAATATCTTCTTGAATGGCAGACTTGGTGTTCTCCTGTTGAATCCTGTTTCCAATGTGAAGAATACTTCCTCTCTAAATAACATTGTTATTGGACTCTTCAGAGCATGCTGGTCTTTCTCCAGATTGTTCTGTAACTCCCAGTTAATGGTCAGATAATACCTCACCTAAATGGCCTCTTGGTCTCCTCCTGAAGCAGTGGTGAAAGCTGAACTTGAACTTGAACTTCCCCAGTTATTGAGATAATGGGCTCTTCAAATAATGACTAGCTAAGCAAACTCCTGCCTAAACAGTGGTGAAAGAAAGTTGAACTCCTCAAGTAGCACAAGAACTACTGGGCTCTCCAAATAGTGACTGGCTAAGTGGACTTCTGCTGAAGCAGTAAGTGAAAGAAAGAAAGAAAAACTGTTGGGGTGCTAGATGCTGTGAAGCATTTCACATCCAGGACATAAAGACAGTCTTGTCCTAATGAAGTGACCCACAAAGGAGCCTGCCTTTCACTTAGGGGTCAGTCACTGGGGGAGCCAGTGCTTTTGTGAGGAGAACACAAGAGGACACAACTGAGGGTCCTCTGTGCTGGCATCATGCCTTATATACTAAACTAGGGTTTATATCTGTTTGTACATATGTCATCTAGTTTGTTCACTAAGCTAAATATGCTATTGGTGCTGCGTTTGAATACACACAGCCAAGATAAGAGTCTATTGTGCTATTGGGTGACAAATATAGAGCAGATAGGTTTGCGTAGGTTTGACATAGCCAATGGAGTGGGAAGCAGATAGCTGAGCACAGGTATGCATAGGTATGCATAGCCATGTGGAAGTCCATGCACAGGTTTGTACTTGATCAGAGAGCTTAATGCCATTGGCTGGATGAGTCGAGATGAGTCAATAAGTCAAGGGTAGGCCAATGTGCAGTATATGCCATTGGCTGGGTGGACCAGGATCAATGAGCAACATATGCCATTGGGCCGGAATAAACATGATCAAGAGCACAGCCGAGATAAGGCAGGTTATTGCCATAGGTCAGTATAAATAGATGAACAGCCAAAGTGCAGGAAAGCGGAATGGAAGTGGAAGCAGATCAAAGGAGTGCCATAGGGGTTCCATGTCCATATATGGAAGCACTGGTTTGCTGTGCATATGGATGTGGTAATAGAGATCCAATAGAGCAGGCTTCCATGCAGCAAGTGATGCTAGTGGTTGAGCACTGGCATGAGGCTGTGGGAATGTGGCTGTGTTGGACAGCCATGCATAGCCATGAGACAATGCACTCGGGATCTGAAGGAGAATAAATAAGGAAAGAGAAAGGTAATGAGAATAGGATAAGAAATGGTAGATGAAGACATGAATGGTGAATGAGTGCCAAAATAAATAAGGAAAAATAAAAGAAAAATATGCCCATAAAAACCCATTTTGTAACATCCACAATGTAGTTGACTTCATATTCAATATCACAGACTTCAGTAATAGTGATGGGACCAGGTTTGAATGAAGGTTGACCATCAAGTTATTCCTTGTATGGCTTGGTCCAAGAGATATTAATAACAGGGTGAATGCGCATAGAACATGGTAGATGCAGTTCCATAGCATTGTTGCCAACCATCTTCATAATGGAATAAGGACCAATCTATTTCTCTATAAGCTTCTGTGATGCATGGGACAAGTTAGCTGTGGACAACCAGACTTTGTCACTGACTGAGTAAGAAGATGCAGAAGATCTATGTTTATCAGCTTGATCCTTCATGCATGCTTGAGCTTTAACCATGTTGGTTTTAGCCTGATCAAGTACTTCTTGCATTTGGGTGGTAAATCTGTCAGTAGTGGGCACTTTGGATGTATACTGTTCAAATCCCATGCAAAGCATGTATAAGCAGGTGAGTTTGAAGGGTGACTTCAGGATAGAAGCCTACTTTTTAGAGTTGTAAGAGAACTGGGCAAGTAATAACCAATCAACCCATTTGTTTTGTTTCTCCAAGGTGAAGAGCCAGAGATACTGCTGTAGATCTCAGTTCATATGCTCCATTTGGCCATCAGTTTGTGGATGGAATACAGTAGATAGTTTGAGAGTGATCCCTAACTTCTTGCATAGGTCCTGCATGACTTGAGATACAAACTGTGGTCTGCAATCTGATACAATTGTTGTGGGTAAGCCATGTTGTTTCCATACATGAGACATATACAGCTTGGCTATTTCTAAGGCTGTAATTATCTTGTTGTAAGGGATGAATTTGACTTCTTTGGAGAATTGATCAATGACCACCAAAATAGAATCAAATATGCTAGAAAGGGAAAGGTCTGTGATGAAGTTGGCTGATATATCTGTCCAAGAATTGTCAAGGACATCAAGCAGATGTAGCTTTCCTGCAGGTGCAGTGTTTGATCCTTTGAAGTGTATACAGTGATCACATCATGAGACATAATCTTTGACAAAAGTCATGAGTCCTGGCCATATGTGGCTTTGCTGTATCAATTCAAGTATCTTGTCAATTCCAGGGTGACCAATGACTGGGATATCATGATGGAGTCAGAGGATTTCTATTCTGAGATCCATGTTGTCCAAAACATAAATACATCTGTCCTTATCCAATAAAAGACCATCTTCTTTGGCACAAATTCCTGATAAAGTACAAAGAGAACTTTCTTGTGATTTTTTTTAGTTTATTTGTTTTTTTTCTGATTTTGTCTTTTATAGAGTCTGAGTCAAAAGAGAAAGAAACTGGTTTCTGTGTTCTGGTAACTGCAATCTGAGATTGTGGTATGACCATAACTCCTCTGTTGTCTTGGTCAATACCAACTGCATGATCCTGTCATTTGGATAAGGCATCAGCCTTGCCTATGGAAGATCTGGGTTTGTGTAGCCATTTGAAATTGAACTATGAAAGGCACAATGTCCAATGAGCTTGTCTTTTGTTGAGATCTTGTCACTTCATGAACCATTGAAGGTTAGCATGATCATTCCAGATTTCAAACTTGTGGTGAGCTCTTTCTAGGTAGCATCTCTATTGTTCTAGACTAAGAATGACACTAAGCATTTCCTTATCCACTATAGGATAGTTATTCTGTTCAGGTGTCATTATATGCAAGGAAAATGCAATTGGATATTATTGTTTGTCTTTTTCAATCAACAAAACAGTGCCAGCAGCAAAATCTGATGCATCTGTCTCTAATTGAAACTTGCTGTCAATGTCCAGGAAAGCAAGGATGGGTGCCATAGTAAAACAATGATTTAGGTCATTGAAGGCCTTTTCCTGTGATTCTGTCCATGTGAATGCAATGTCCTTCTTTGTCAGATCATGTAAAGGGTACACTATCTGAGCATATCCTTCTATGAATCTTTGATAGTAATTTGCAAGTCCTAGAAAGATTTGAATGCCTTTGACATTCATTGGTGTGGGCCATTCTAAGATAGCTTTCACTTTGTCTGTGTCCATCTTGTTTCTGGAGGGTGAGATGGTCATTCCAAGGATTTCTACTTCCTTGACTCTAAATAAACACATCTTGGGTTTGACAAAGAGGTCATGGTCAGAAAGCTGTTTGAGGACTTCTAACACAATCTTGTCATGCTCCTCCTGTGATAATGATTTGTGTAGATCAAGAGATTGTCAATATAAACAATGATACAGTCTATGTCATTGAATATTTTGTTCATCATCTGCTAGAATGTCAAAGGGGAGTTGCAAAGTCCAAAGAACATTATGAGTGGCTCATAAGCTCCTCTGTGTGTAACAAATGCTGCCTTCCATTCATCTCCTTCCTTAATCCTAATATTGTTGTAACCCCATCATAGATCCATCTTGGTGAACATTTTCACTCCTGTTAACTTGTCAACTAGTTGTGAGATGAGCAGCAATGGGTAATTGTTCTTGATTGTGTGCTCATTAAGGTATCTATAGTCTTGAACCATTTGCTTTTGTCCATCCTTCTTTGGTACAAAGAATACTAGTGAAGTCTAAGGCAACTTTGAAGGTCAGATATGGCCCTTTTGTAGATGTTCATCAATGAAGTCACTAACTTCCTTCTACTCATCTAGTGAAAGGGGTATGAGCCTTCCTTTCTTCAGCATAAATGTGTCCACAAGGTCAATAGCATGGTCCCAAGGTTTTCAAAGTGGCATGTGTTCAGATGCTTTCTTTGAGAACACATGTAGATACTTGTGATATTCTTTTGGCGCAATATCCATGGGATTGGGTTCTACCTTTCCTTTGTTCTACTCATAGAGATGTTCTGTGGTACTCTTAAGCAAATCGGGTTCTCTCAGAAACTCTTGTTCATATCTGTTTTCCTTAGCCATGATCTCCATGTCTAGATCATAGCTGTTTGCAAGTTGGAGGACAGTTGTTTAGAACAAGTGTCCCTTTGGTTCAATCAATAGTAGAGTTATGCTCTTATAACCATGTATACCCTAGTATCATGGTATCAACTCCAAGTCTGAATACATCTACTTGTTTCTATTCCTGATGTCCTTGATAGTCAATAATGAGGTCAGTGTAGTATATAGTGTCTGTTGCATTTCTGGTTCCATTTACATTATAGATGGGAATGGGTCTTTTTCTAAGTGTCAGGGGAAATTTGTTCTTCTTAGCCTATTCTTTATCTATACTGGTATGATTAGCTCCACTATCCACTAAGGCTTGGATGTCCATGAAAGTGTGTTGTCTTTGTCCTAGTGAAACTTTTATGGGTAGAGAGATTTCTCATAGTCCTGTAGACTAAATCCTGATTTCTCAAATGTCTGAATGATCAACTTCTAGGGAACTGATAGTGGAATGAAGCACAGGTTTTAAGTCCCTGCCAAGCTCAAGATCTACTTGAGATTCTACTGGCTGTGAATCTGATTCTTTCAAATCATAGATGTCTAGTCTAGCAGCATGAGTTCCCAGATGGTTCACATTGCCTTTCCTTTTCCCTGAGTGCTTCTCTCCTCATTCTCCTTCATGTTAAAGAAGAAGGCTTTTGCCTCATCATAAGACATATTCCTAATAGATGCATGAGTAGGACTTTTGTCTTCCTCATGGGCATGATAGAGTTTCCTGTTGACTCTTGGATTTCTCCAGTTGTCATCATCATTGTTTCATGAAGCAAACTGTTTGGCTCATGATGCCTTAGGACAGCTGCATGAATGAAACCCTCATTTCTGCCTGCAATGTGTGCAAAAATTTGCTGGTTTCCTACATCTGCTTGTGAAATGTCCTGTTTCTCTACAGTTGAAACATGTAATTGTCTTTCCAAGGGAGGATCTCTCTTTTCAGAAAGCATGAATACCATAGTCTTTGTTGTATTCATCCTCAAGGGAATAAGCTGCTCAATTGAAGTTCTTTCATTCTTTGTGAATAGCAGATCCTGAGTGATGCTGAATAGGTTGGAAAAAGAGCTTGAACTCTTTCAAGGTTTTTCCAACTTTCCTGAAGTTTGTCAAGGCTTTGTTGATGTTGTCTATGCAAAGTCCTTGCTTGAAGGTCTCAAGCATGATATCATTGCTGACATTGTACTCCAAGACCCAAAGTCCAATTTCTTCCTTGTGATCTGTCTTATGCCAGAGATTCAAGGACTTTATGCAAAAGGCATTGACTGATAGTGATCTCTGGTGGAATCCCATAAGTCTCTTGCTTGCCCAATCCTGCTGAAGGACTGGTTGAAAAAGTGATTCAATGTCTACAGCTAGATTCCTCCATTGTGCAAGAACTGATGTTCCTTGCAAAAGTCTCTCCAATTTGACTCCTGTATAGAAAGAACTCTTCTGTCCTTTCAAGCATGAAAGTATTGCATAGGCACAATTCTTCTGTCCTTCCAGAGTATCCAAAGTGAACTGCTTTGGGTTACAGTCAAGCCATGCTCTCATCTTTGTCCATCACTTGTTGAAATCTTTCATGGATTCTGCATAGGTATTGGGGTCTGAGAATATCTCAACCTTGTTGGTGCTAGAAGATGTGGTAGCTCATGTAGCTCCATGTCTATCTGCTGTATCAGCCCATAGTCCAACTCCTAGAAGATTATAAGTGTGTTGCTCTGCTTCTGTAGCTCTGTCATTGGCATTGGTGCATAACTTGTCAGTGTGATCTAGTGATTCCTGCAAAGCCTCTCTCTGCTGTTCCAATGTTTGAACTCTTTGGTTGGCTTGTTCAGCCAAAACTTTGGCATTGGCAATGTCCTGTATCACATGCTGATAACCCTGAACCAAATTGTTCCAGTCCTGAATGAAAATGTTTGCTGGTTGATTAGCCATCTTGACTAATGCCTAAAGGTATGTTCTGCTCTACAATTCTGCAAAAGAATTTGAGTCCTAACACCATGAGAAATCTGATTTCTCTAGAGTGAGGATAAAGTGCATGGTTTGGCAAAAAACCAAATGATAAGATACAAGACCAAGAATAGAAAGATGATTTCCAAGAAAATTGAGAATGCGAAATAAATACTACTTGTGATAAGTGCAATTGTATTTGCAGAATGATCTTTCCAAAGATCTTGCAGTCTTAAGAATTTTGCTACAATAATAAGTTTCCTTGTAAGAAACTCCTGTTCTGTGATATAGAAGCTTCTGCACTTCTATTAATGAGGGATGATTCCATGAATCAAATTAATTCTGTGTTAACTTCTGTTCCTGGGACAACATGTCCTGACTTGTTGTGTGTAGCTATTGAAAAGGGGACAATGTAGACATTAACCTGGTTGTTAAGCACTTTGAGCTCCAATAACTCTGTTTGCTCTGTGGATAATTCTTTAGGAATATCTTCAATATGTCCAGGCTGTAGTCTACCTGGTAGTTGTACATCTGTGCCATATCAACCATCCTGATTCCAATCCTCTGGATTCTATGGTATGAATCCTCCATCTCTGTTGGTGAGATTCCAACCATCATTGTCTGGGTTACTCCAATCAGTAGCTGCTTCTGGCTGTGGTTCTTCAAAGTACTCTGCTTCATAATCCCAACCTTGCTGTGATTCAGGTGTTTCCAAACCTGGTACCACTGTAGTACTGTTCTCATCTGCATAACTGAGTGTGATAGCCTGTTGGTATCTTTCCAACATATGAGGGTCCACCCTCTGTTTGATATAGTTTGGTCCATCATAGTCATGTGGTCTTCCTATCTCCAAATGGGTATTTGGTCCACTGATCCAAAAGATAAGTTCTATCTGAAACCAATGAAAAAGAAACCTGATAGTTTCCAAATAAAGCTTTGCAAAGATCACCAATGTGATCAGGTAGAAGATAAATAGAGCAAGAAGAACAATGAAGTAATTGTTCATGTGATGCAAACTTCAACTTGTTCTTCATAAAAGTCAAGAGGTTCCTCTGGATTGTAAGGATTCTGACTTCTCCAATAACTAGGTGCTGGTAGTGTGGGTACAACTGTTGGCACTACTGGTTGAGTGATAGCTGTTCTCAATAAAGCTACTGCTTCTCAAAGTGAATGCTGGTAAGCTGGTAGGGGTTTTGCTACCTCCTCCCTGGAAATAGTTTGTGGTACCATTCTGGTATCCTGTAAATGCTGTAAAGAAAAACTCTGCATGTTCTCTTGCACTTGTTCCAGGTCTTCTTCTGTATCTCTTGTAGATACTTTCACTACTAACACTTGGATCAAGTATATGGTAGCAAACAAAAATCCAGTGAGTAGGATTATCTCAACCAACATCAAGATAATATGTTCCTGCTTGTTCATCAACTAATCAAGTAAAGTTTCTTCTGAGCTGTCCAAAGATTTGGTACTAACTCTGGCTGCTAGTGGATTGCATGGCCTTGGTGCCTGTTACAAATGCTCTATGCAATTTGCTACTGCATAAGTATGCTGCAATCTCCTTCTCTGATTGAAATAACTTGGTAGTACTATTGTCTGGCTAGTCTGCATAATAAGCACAATAGTAATGCACAGGATGCCTAAGTACATCTCAGGATCAAAGAGTAGGTAAAGGAACATGTAAAGGATCCCTAAGATTGTAGTTCCTTGACCAATGAGGTAAGTAAGGATGAGGTAAGTGCATGTGAGCATGAGGATGTAGGGTGGGAGTGTGTTTCCATATATAATTATGTACCTCCTACCTTCAATTGACCTCCTCTACTGCTGCATAAGCTGCAAGTCTTCTTCTTTGTCTAAACTGAATCTGTTCAACACCAAGTGCCAACCCTTCTTGAATAATCCTATCTGCCTCTCTCTCAAGGAATAGCTGATTGACAAAGTGAGGGATATCTTCAAGTCCCATGGTGGGTGAGTGTTCAAGAGCAGTGTATATGCCAGTGCATGAGCAGTGTCAATTTTGAATAAGTCTGCTATGGAGTGCAACTGATGTCTAGTCCATTGGTTCTGATTTCAGTGTTACTTCTTATGATGGTGATGATGGCATGTAGAAGTTCTCTGCTGGATCAGGGAATGGTAGATCCTGATACAAATATTCTTCCCAACCTTCATTGTTGGTGAAAAACCAAGGCTGTCTTTCTCTAGCTAAATCTCCTTGAATACTGCCTGTGCTGTCAAGATCAACTTTGGTTGACTCTTGCTTAACCTGAGCTGTGTAGGTGATGGTGGATGACACTGAACAACAATATCAGCACTCCTTGCTCTTCTTAATGATAACAACCAATCATCAAAAGAATAAAACTTCCACAGTAACACCTGTGATTCTTCATGTAACACCATGATAAACTGGGCCTTCAATCTTGAGCAATGCTTGCTTTCTCTGCAGTAACACCTGCAATAATGGTAATACCCATTCTCCATGGTAACACCCATAAAAACAGATTAACTGCCCTCTCTGTGCACTCAAGTGCAAGCAAGTTGTTATGAAACAGCCTATTTCACTCTATTTTTCCCTTATTTTCCTTATTTATTTCAGCTCTCCACACCTCAATAACTTATTGTGCTACATGAGCTCCCACTCCATCCCTATCCTACACCTGCTCTCACAAGCCCTGTAGCAGTACCTTCTATTTATAAGCCATGGAGCTCTGTCCATTCTACTTCCATTCTATTCTGCTTCTACTCTGCCTCCTGCACTATTTATATCTTGATCCTATTTATTCCAGCCCAATAGCACATAATACTCATTGATCCTATATTCCCCAGCCAATGGCACAAGTTGCTCATGACCCATATCAACTCCTAGCCAATAGCATAAGTCCCTCTTGTCTGGGCTGTACACTAGGCAGCACATGGACTTCCACAAGGCTATCCCAAACCTATGCAAACCTATATGGACTATATTTATTAGCCAATGGCATAACAGACTCTTATCTCAGCTGTGTATATTTAAACCCAGTACCAATAGCATATTTAGCTCTAGTATACAAACAGGACCGCATATGTACAAATGGATGTAAACCCTAGTTTAGTATATAAAGGCCCAGCACTGCACCAGAGGACCCTCAGTCTTGTCCTCTTGTGTTCACCTCACAAAGTGCTGACTCCCAACTTGCATTGTCTCTAAGTGAAACAAAGGATCTTTAGTGAGTCATTTCATTAGGACAAGACTTCTCTTTACATCCTGGATGTGAAACACTTAATTTTGCTAGTGACCTTGACAGTTGTTTTGTACATGTTCATCTTTAGAATGTCGAGCTGATCACTCATAGCTGTCTAAAGCATTCACATTTGTTTCACTTACCTTTTTGGGCCCAAGGCTAAGCATTACCAGTTATCACTGTGAAGCATTGCCAGTCATTTGGAGTGTTGAAGTGTTTAGCAGAAGCATCTGCTTGGAGAAGTGTCTCCTATCACATTGGTCACAGACCATTTTGATATTGCAGTCACTGAACTGTTGAAGAATGAAGCATTGTTCATTGTGCCAGCTATCACTGTTGACACATTATTCATTGATACCAGCTCATTACTGTGGACTATGCATTTATCAGGCAGGAGTGCTGACACAGTTGTTAAGTGTCATCCATCATCACATATGCCACTCAGGTTAAGCAAGAGTTGACTGATGTTGATCTGGCAGCACAGGCAGTATTGAAGGGGATCTAGTCAAAGAAGGACAACCTTGGTTCTTCACCAACAATGGAGGTTGGAAAGAATACCTGTACCAGGATTTGCCATTCCCTGACCCAGCAGAAGATTTCTATGTGCTGTCATCACCATCGTGAGATGTGACACCAAAAGAAGAACCAGTGGACTGGACACCAGTCACACTTCATAGCAGGTTCATTCAGAATCAACACTGCTCACACACTGGTGTATGCACCACACTCGAACACTCTACCACCACAGGACTTGAAGATATCCCTCACTTTGTCAATCAGCTATTCCTTGACAGAGAAGTGGATTGGATTATTCAAAAAGGGTTGGCACTTGGTGTTGAACAAGTTCAGTTTATACAAAGAAGAAGACTTGCAGCTTACACAGCAGTGGAGGAGGTCAATTGAAGGCAAGAGGCACATAATCATA
>JBBPKB010000537.1:0-12445 GCA_038089035.1 Boletellus dicymbophilus
CGACGGACTGGATGCGGATGTGTGAGGAGGAGCGGGAGGACGGGAGGGGGACGCACGTATGCACAGAGAAGCCAGCCGGTGAGGGCAGAGACAGAGTGGTAATTGAGACGCTCTAGCTGGAAGGGCATGACGGGTATGATGATAGAGTACACGAGGAGATCGGTGGTGATGCCTGGCGGGGGGTCAGAGGGACATGGGGGGCGGGAGAGCACGAACCAAAGCCGACGGCTGGACTGGGCGTGAGTGGGATTAGCAGGGGACGCCGCACAGCACGACGCACCGGCGGTGATAAACCAGACAGACGACCGCCATCTGAGCCCCCAGGGCTTGCGCGGGCGGACGTCGAGGCGGGGGTTGGGGACCATTGAGCTTGCGAGTGGCTGAAACGCAACACATACAACATTTAACCGCACAGACAGAAGTCTTACGTGATCCGCGCAGCCCATGCCCGAGCTCCCAGGCAAGTCACAGCTGCCCGGTCCGTGTCTGTCCGACCACTCACCGCCATCAGAGGTCGAACGTGCCGCCGCCCTCGTCAGATCCATCGCAACCGGAAAGCCGGTCCACCATGTCGACACCTTCGAGGACGATCTCGTCTTCGCCGTCGCCCACCACCAGTTCGTGTGTCCGCTCCCTCGTCTCGCGTGTGTTCTCTCTTTATTTCCCCCCGCTCGCAGGCCACAGAGGTTGCCGGCCGCACCATAAGTGGCGCTGCTCGATACGGCAAGCCTCTCTCTCCTGTCGCGTGCGCTGTCATCATGGGCTCATTCCGATAGGCAAATACTTTTACATCCTCCTCGGCGGAGACGGCAGGATGCCTGTCTTGCACTTCGGCATGACCGGCATGCTCAAGGTATCTTGCGCGTCCACGCATTTCCGTTTGCGTGCCAATTGTGATCCGCCAGATCAGAGGCTGTCGAACCCCACAGTACAGATCCGTCGGCCACGATTCTGCCCATGACACCGACTGGCCTCCCCGTTTCGTAAAGGTTGGCCCGTGTGCTCGTCCGTTTCCTTTTCTGATACATCGTCTGCGTTTCCAGTTCATCTTGTTCATCCAGGAAACCGATTCCACCTTCACCGAACTTGCCTTTTGCGATGCCCGTCGTCTCGGCCGCATTCGCATGGTTTCCTCCCCGCTCAGCGAACCCCCAATCGCGGGTCTCGGCTTCGACCCAATTTTGTCCATGCCTTCCCTTCACGACTTTTCTGAAACTATCTCAAAGAGATCCTGCCCTATCAAGGCCCTCCTTTTAGACCAGTCTTTCAGCGCCGGTATCGGAAACTATCTCGCAGGTTCCGCAACTCCCCGCATGTCTCGCCATTACGTACTCATGTCTGTTTATCTTCTCCCTGTCGTCAGACGAGATCTTATATCAAGCTCAAGTTCATCCCGAGCAGCGATGCAACACTTTGGACGAGGGTCAAACGCTTGCCCTGCATCACCAGATCGCCCATGTGTGTCAGATAGCCGTCGAGGCCAATGCAGATGATGCCAAGTACCCCACCCATTGGCTCTTTCATCACCGATGGGTATTGGTCTTCCTTATTTCTCCCGCTGCGAGCTTCTCAAGCAACTTTAACAGGGAAAAGGAAAAAACGAAAAGCACGCTATGACATTGGTTGTCTTTCTTTCTGTCTTCCCACCTTTAACTGATCCCGTGTTTCACAGCCCTCTGGCGAACCAGCTACCATCAAATGGATCACTGTCGGCGGTCGCACTTCCGCCTATGTTACCCAAGTCCAGAAACCTCTTTCGAATCCGAAAAGGCACCGTGACGCGCTTAGGGTACTGTCTCCGGGTACCTCTCACACTGCACCTGCATGACCTGTCTCTAGGATACCGGCACAACAGTTCCGAACAATGATCAATATTCCGGATCACGCCGCTCTAAAAGACACCGCGGGCCCAACGACGATCGCAGTAACGGGCGACAGTCGCAGCAGTAGCGAATGCGTACCATATGTAAGGAAGCTGTGGTAAGTCATCCATCCAAACCTTTGGTATCGTGCAGGGAAGCTCAAGCTGCCAGGCAATCCATACGTTGCTAAATTACATGTGCTTGGTTTTTCGAGGACTCGGCTGTAGAGATGATGGCATGAATGATTGGCAGATACTGCAGCGTCCGGCTTAGGCAGCGACCCTTGTGCAAAGGTAAGAACTGCTTCCTCTGTGGACAGTAAGCGATCCAAGATATTGCGTGTCACATGAAGCGCCTTGGTCCCACCGCTTTTCAGTATCGAGCAGTTGCTGTAAACGTATGCTTGCAGAGTAAGCAGTCACATTAATGCGAGCGTGGTTGATTCGCGGCACGGTAACTTCTACGAGTACATTGTTACAGTCAGACACGAAATGGAAGTGTATATAGCGACGACGCCAAATCAATTACGACGTCACTAAAAATGACGCTCAGGATGACGAGCACTGCACACGGCGGACGGACTCACTGTAGCTTGCAGGGTCAATGTGGTCCGGAAGTTCGGGTACCGCCACTTCAAATCGAGACTGAATAGCAGCCATCACTTGTTGGTCGCTTTCACTCGACACAAAAGTGATGCCAAGACCCTTGGTTCCAAATCGACCCGCACGACCGACACGATGCAGGTAACTGTCTGCATCAGGAGGGCAATCATAGTTGACGACGATGTTAACTCGTTCAACATCGATACCGCGACCGAAGATATCAGTAGCGACCAGTATACGCTTTTCAAAAGCCTTGAAGGCTGTGTATCGCTTGATACTTTTCATTGTGTCAGCAATGTATAATCTTTAAAGAAAGCACGCAATCCCACCGTTCTTCTTGAGCTAGTCCAGAGTGGATACTGATACTAGGGAAGTTACACGACACAAGCAACTTATCCAATTCAATGGCTCGAGCAACAGACTTGACAAAGATGACGACCTGAAAAAAATATAAGTACAGCGTACGATACTCTGAAACACGCCTACTTGGTTGAACTCCAATGTATCAAGTAGGTCATTCAGCTTCCTATTCTTGGCATTTTCCTCAAGCTTGACATAGTGTTGTTGCAATCCGTGCAACGTCAGTTTTGTTTCGTCATCCACGAAAATTTCCAGAGGCTGTATCAATGTGAGTACATGTTTATCGTTTGATCAACTAGCCTTACATTCGCCATGAACTTTTTGCAAGTGATGCGGATTTCCTTCGACAACGTGGCGCTGAACATCATGACTTGCTTGTGATGGGGAGTTGCACGGAAGATTTCTTGCACGTCCCTACGCATGTCTACGCGGTAAAAGGGCGGAGGATAGCGGTTAGATTGCGATTGAATTTTGGGTCGAGCGAGAAAAGAAGAAACTCAAAAACGGATAAGGAAGCGCAGGCGCCAAGCATAAACTGCGAAAAGCCCATTTAAACTTTGCCTGCGGTGAGAACAGGGAATCGAAAGTGGATCCGTGGCATTCTTCATCATGCGACGCTCTCAGCAACTCAGCAACCCAGCGATGAACCCATAACCATGCTTCAACACCAATTCCAAGTGGCGCCCGCGGCGCTTGCCCACATTGGTAGTGTGACGTTGAGTATGGCGACAAGATCTTCGTTTACCGGTGGCGGAGACCGGCATGATGGGCATAATTTGCTCCATGGCGCAAAACTCCCAAGACCGGCAGTCGAAACTGAAGGGGCGGAGACTAACCAAGCTGTTCTAGCATTTTGTCGCACTCGTCCAAGGTAAAGTGTTTGACGTTCTTGGCGTCCAAAATCTTGTCGCGAGTGAGGGCATTTAGACGGCCAGGAGTCGCCACAACGATGTGGGGGCACCGGTTTTTGTCACGGAGTATTTCTGCGTCCTTTTGCACGGGAGTACCGCCATAGAAGGTGTGGACCCGTACGTCAGGCATATACTTCGCAAACCGCGTGTACTCGTTCTTGATTTGGAACGCGAGTTCACGGGTGTGGCACAAGACAATCACGGAAACCTCGCCGTTCACAGGCTCCAACTGCTGCAACGTTGCAAGGACAAAGACTGCGGTCTTGCCATGCCCAGACTTGGCCTGACACAGCACATCCATTCCGAGGACGGCTTGGGGGATGCATTCTTGCTGAACTGTGAAAAAGTCGATTTAAAAAAATACACGCGGCCGAAAATTGTGAAAGAGGTTACCTTCTGAAGGGTGTTCGAATCCAAGATCACTAATTGCTCGCAGAAGCTCAGGCTTCAACAAGAAATCCCTGGGAGTGTGTGAGACGGAAAGAGGTATTAAAAATGGGAGAAACAAACCTAAAGCCGGTGGAATGGATGCCAGAGAAGTTTTTCTTGTCTTTTTCGACCTCACCGTCTGCCGTCGCAGGAACAGCACCGTTCGAAGGTGCAGCCGCGCCATTTGTGACGACATCGTCCTCGTCCTCGTAGTTGACGAGCTCCTCGTTGTCGTGGGACATGTTGGATGAGATTAGAGAAAATTAATCCGTAGTAGATGTAAGAGAGAGTTGAAGGCAGAAGGAAACAAATTTGTGGCGTCAAAGAAGGACGGTTGAATGCTGACTAATGCGACGGTGTTCTGTCCGTCTTACCTAATCTCACGTGCGCACGGACCCTTCCAACGTTACACCCGGGTATACCCTGCAACACTGCAGTGTGCTCAGATGCTGTCCCTCAACAGCATCCCGTTGTAGTACCCGCTCTTTTGTGCATGTTTCTGAGGCAGAAGAAAATGGCGACACATCCGTTCTGGCAGGTGTTTCTGTATCCTTGGAGAGCCCTTGCTGACCTCTGTTTTATGCAGGCTTGGCGGTATTGCTGCTTCTAGTGAGTGGTGCCCGCTAGACTCTCGCCGTGGTTTACCTGCCGTGTTCTAGTGGCGGCCTGCTTCACGCATCCCCTGGACGTGACAAAAGTGTAAGCAACGCTAGTTCCACTGACAGTGCATGGCCGACGTGAGCACAGTCGTATGCAAACCCTCGGCCCACTCGAACCGCGCCCGTCCATGCTTGCAATGATCCGGATCTCACTGTCGGAGAATGGCTTGCGCAGTATCTACACAGGCCTCTCCGCATCATTGCTTCGACAAATGACATACTCCCTTGTCCGCCTCGGAACCTATGAAGAAATGAAGCGGCGCATGTCTGAAAGCGGCAGGTCTTCCACTAGCAGACTCCTTCTGGCTGCCAGCGTGGCTGGCGGGTTGGGTGGTGTCGCAGGGAACCCCGCGGACATCCTACTCGTCCGCATGACAAGTGACTCCCAGAGACCTCCAGAAATACGTTACGGATACCGTAATGCGTTGTCTGGCCTCATGAGTCTCATAACGAGTGAGGGCATCAAGGGCCTCAGTAGAGGGCTCGGTACCAACGCGGTGAGCGTGCGGGTTGTGTTTAGCTGACGCGAGAATTAAATATACTCGTCTCAAGACGCGTGCAGTCTTGATGAATGTAAGTGTCTTATCTTTACCAGAAGTGGTATAACCTGTCGCTTTCATAGATGTCGCAGGTGGGATCGTGAGTTCACTCGGTGGTTTTCCCTGAATCTCTCGAACCCGCTTCCTGAGGTCGATTATAGTTACGACTTCTTCAAGGCGACCTTACTTCGTCGTCGAATACCTTTCGTGAACTATCAGTTCAAGGACGGTTTCTTCTTGCACGTCCTCGCCAGCCTAGCTGCTGGGGCCTGTGGCACGAGTATGTCGCACTTGTCTTGGATGTCCTGCGCTCACACCTTTTTCAGCTGTTTGCTCGCCCGCAGATGTCATAAGAACGAGAATAATGAGCTCTGTGAGATGTTTGTCTCGCGTAGTTTGCTCGACACTAACGTCAATCTCAAAGTCGGGCAAGGCAAGTCCTGTTCAAGTCCTTGTGAAATCGCTACGCGAAGAAGGCCCCGCGTTTATGTTTAAAGGTTGGACTCCTGCCTTCATACGGCTGGGACCCAACACCGTCCTTATGTTTGTTTTTTTCGAAGTGAGCCTTTTGGAAACGTCATAGACAAGTATCATTGACCAAGGTGCACAGCAACTTAAGCGAGGCTGGTCTCATCTAGTGCAATGATATAACCCCATCGATTCTGCTAGCATTGTTATCCCCAAGGATTGCTCAATCTGCCTCGTAAAACCTTATGTATACCTATTTGCTCTGCTCAAGGTTCATAGATGTTCATATCCCATTCTGATATCACACGATCTTTGGAATGATATAGCATGTTTCTAGACAGAGGATTTCGTGCCCTAGATATTTGTTTATACCATTAGAGCATTTGTACAATCTCTGGTTTACACTTTCAGACGAGCCTGGGTACTACGGGTGAAAACACCAACTCACAGGGGTCGGAGTCTGTTTCCATACTAGTCAAGTTCTTTGAGACATTCCTACTCGGGATCTCCCTGGTCAAAGACTTGAACGATGACCTATAGTATCTCCCATTTTCTCAATCTCCAAGACGGCGCTATCATGGCGCCGATCGAATACTGACTTGATAATTTCCGAGCTGCCAGCAGTCGGGCAGTTGGTACGACCGATGCTCCACAGGCACTCCGAGTTGTTAATGTCTCGGCACTGTGTACATCGGGGCGAATCGTCGTGCGTTGCTCAAATTACTTGATTACGAGTCTGATGGCATCGACTCGGAGACGGTATCCTTCCGTGGTATTATGTGTGCCTGTCCCCCAAGTACTGGGTTCGGGCGCCAAAACAAGTCAGTAAGTGGGCGGCAACTATCAGACAGAGACTCTGAGCCAGTTCCAAATTTTGGAAGACGTGGACACGCACTCGCTCCCAGGCTTCTGGTGGATCCCACAGTGCCGCGGAACTTGAGCCAGCTTCGATCTGCCGTAGTCGTGCGCTGAGCCGCTGGCACGTATTTGAGCGCTATCGCCTACTAACTAAACAGCGAACCTCCGTGACGCCGTTGACGAGAGTGGCAGTGAACATGAACGACGCCAGTGACAGACTGGCAGCTCCCTCCTTCGAAACGTCCTTTACGCGACTTCAAGCTCCTTCGTAACTGGAGCCGTCGCATCGGTCCGAAGAATCCATATCAGCACAAGTACAACTTCTGAGACTTCGCACGTGTTCCTTAGAGTCATTATTGTTTTAATAGATCGGTAAGCGCAGACGTACCAGAACTGGTCGTTGTGGGTCCATGGCTTATAGTGGTCTCTCTCCTTCCAGCATTTTGTTTTTGTTGTGCCATGGTGACAATGCAAAGTAGAAGGACATGTAACCGAGGCCTTCTTCAGACGTTTTGAAAGACGAGGAACCCATTAAAAAGGGACGGGTGCAACTGACAACACCGTTCGAACACGAATGACCATCTCCCCCATATCGCGTGTCTTCTCGAGACTTTCCATGCACGCTCCCGTGAGCCTTTTTTTTTTCTTCATTTTGCTGATCTGCCCTTACCCCCCACTCAGGTGAAATCTGAATCCGTACCGAACGACGATAACATCGCAGTCTCTCGTCGCTCTCCGCTTTCTCGTGATTCTGTCAGAATGGACTCACTCGGCCCTTCCGGTGGATGGACGACGCTATCCGATTTTCCTCTCCTTCCCAGCCACCTACCCCCCGATCGTGAACGTTCACCTGGCCTGAGCCCACTCGTTATGGCGACTTCCTCGTCCTCTCCGTTGCGTCATCTCGGGGAGATCGGCGACGTTTATACGAACTATGAGCTGGCACAGCGGCACAGAGATATCCATCCTGGCCCGACGTCCCCCGTACGAGAAGTCTCCGCACGCAAACGAAGGCACTCGGGCGACAGCGCACCGCTATCGCACACTACGGAGGGCGCCGGTATGGGGATGGGCACCACTAGCGCGAACCCATCTTCATCGTCCAGGAGGAAACGTACGCGTCTGCGCACACGAGGCAGGGAATTCTCTCCTCTCCTTATCATGTCCCCAAGACATGAACGAACCCTCCCGATAATGGAGGAGGGGGAAGAGGAGACGATCCTCGGGTTCCAACACCCTCCGTCCCACTCCATCCGACGTTACTTCCCTCTCGGGAAACTCCGCGATCGTGACGGCCCTAGCTCTCCCTCCAAAGTCAACGATCTGGAGGACCAGAGGAAGCGGAGGCGCTCCGCCCGTATAGCTGCCAAATCGACTGTAGCGGAAGACGCATCGACACCCGACGGCCCCGCTCTAGTGGCCCCAAGGCACGATCGTTTGTCCTCCCTGCAGGACTTTCCGCTTCTTCCTCGTCCCTTTGACGAGGAGTCCGGCGGACTGCGGCCGTTCTTGGTCCACGAGAGGGGTCTCGACGCGGGGCCTACATTCCATTCGATCAGAAGGGGTGGTCCGTCGGTATCTCGCGAGGTGACGGTCTCACCTCGGCCTGCGACACTTGCACTGGAACCGAGCGCGACCAGATATTTCGACAAACCTATTTGCAACTCGCCGGATCCGATTAATTCCGGCGAAGTTGACGAACCATCCAAGGCCAAGGAGTCTCGGGTCTCTAGGGAGTCAACCCATGGATTCCATAAACGATTCTGAGTTCTTGGTATACTCAGCTTTGATGATAGAAACGACCATTCCCTGTATTGTTGTCATTGTTAGTAATAACTTGGCCCCGTGTATTATCTCTTGTAGATTATTTTTGCATACGTATATGTACTTACCTGCCTCCTGTAGCTAATCACACGTAGCCTTGCGTAGAAACTCACCGTACAATATCACACAAATCAATCTATCCGTCTCCAACGATCCTATGGGATGCACAAGCTGGTCGCTTATGACCAGCTTTCTCTTGTAGATTATTGTTGCGCAGGCCCAAAAGTGTGCCAGAGATACAAACGAAATGAACGAGAAAAGAAGCAAAGGAGACATTCCCTTTGACATTAGAACCCCATGTCGTCCTCATCCCCACCATCACCCCATCCACTAGCAGCCGTCTCTTCTTCCTGGTGACGCGCTGAAGAGTGTCCTTGTCGGGTTGGTGAAAAGTGCTGTACGTCGTCTGACCCATTCTCTTTTGCGATAGGTTGAGAAGACGAGGAAGGAAATATTTGGGAAGCGGGGGGCGATTGTTGATCCGAATGCCAAGATACCTGCACGACGCCTATGGACGGGATATCGCTACCCTTCGCAAGAGCCTAGACGATCCGTCAGAATCTAAAGGTGACGTGGCTGAAGAAAAGTACGGACTTGCTCGGCAGCTGTTCTTGTCCGAAAACCGACCAGTACCTCGCCGCCTTCAATGAAGTCCACTGAATCGACTTGACCAGAGATCTGGAAAAGAAAATATACTTGAGTATGTGCCAAAATGACTTAGAGAATCACTTTTACCTCATACCACTCCCGCAAGGCAGGTACAGCGTCCTCCCGTACACCCTTTACAAGTAATTTTCTGGGTCTATTATCGAGCTTCATGCTGCCACGGGAGGCGCCTCTCCCTGTGCCGCGAAAGAATGCGCCGCGCGCCCCACGACCACGTCCCCTAAAAGGACGGTGCGACCGTCCACCATAACTAGAGTCTCCACCTTCTGGAATACCGAGATTCGCGGCCTTGAAACACTCTTAGTATTTGTCACAAGTGCAAGTGTGAATACGCACCTCTTCTTTGAGTTTCGCCAACTTAGCTCGCAGCTCTGCCGTAGACTCTTCACCTGCAACAGAGTGAAGATCTAATTCCTCGTCCAGCCTTTCTCTTTGCTTGTTTTGTAGACGATGCTCCGTGGAACTCCCAGCTCGCGAAGTCGTAGATGCGGGATGCGGCGAAGTTTCCCCAGATAATAGAGCTGGAGACGAAGGTTTCATTTCCTCGCCGAGCTTTCTCAGGCGTGCCATGATTTTTTTCTTTTCCTCCCCAGAAGCCGTCGCCAAAGACGCCATGAGGGACTTTTGTTCTGCTATCTGTTCCTCCAGGAGCTTTTGCTTCGCGGCAAGCTCGGCTGCGGCATTTGAGGCAGCGACTGGCTTGCGAGGAGGTATGGTAGTTGATGTAGTAGATGCGCCTGCAGGAGGGGCTGCGGGAGTCGTACTCTGTGCAGCGATGTTCGCTACCAACGGTGCAGATGCAGCCAACATACGCGTACCCTTTTGGCCACGGCCTTCCATCGGTCTGTGCCAGAAAACCTTTACGAATCGGTTGCCAAAAACAGCATCCTCCGACTTCCATGCAGCGTGCGCCCCGCTGTGATCGGAAAAACTGACCAAGGCTTTCGCGGTGCGGGTATCAATAGCGACATTTGTGACCGTACCGAAGCGCTTGAACCAACTGTTGACGGCGTCGAGAGAGAGTTTGTCTTCTGGTATCTTTTCGACGACGAGTGTTTTATCATTCCGACGCTCGGGGCGGAATGATTGTGCGTCGCCAGAGAATGTCCCCTTGCCCTCGCCTCTGGCGCCGGGACCGGCACGCAAGTGGTGTGACGAAACACTTGCGGCGGTCGTGTCAACGTCCATGGGTTGAGGTTGCTGAGGCGGCGGTGCACTCTGCCCCCAAGTTATACCATCGTGTGGCGATGGCGGTTGGAAACCTGTAGCAGTGGAGTCATCGGGAATTTGGGGAGTTAGATCCTGGATCACAGGGAGTTCTCCCGAGGTGCGGTTGGTGTCGTCCTGGACACGGGAAAGGACAGGTGGGCGAGGAGGAGCGCGTCCATTGAGGGCCATCATGTTGGGGGTAGGTCGCATGTCCATACGCGCCTCGTGAGGATCATAGGCAGCGGCAGGCCCGATCATACCGAAGGGCATCGGGCCACTGGGAAACATGGGGAGAAAGGGGACTGGAGCGCCGGGAGGGGCCATTGCGAAGAGCTGGGAGGGAACAAAGGCATCATCACCGTGACTATATTTGCAGAGGGCACCCCTGGCGCAGTAGCCATTGTCTGAACACGGGCGTCAAGAGAGAAGAGAGGGAGCGAAAGAGAAACACAGACTGTGGTAGTCGCGGCATATGCCTCTCCGCTGACCAGGGGGCTGATAGGTCTGGATCCGCTGACCGTTTAACGGGGGCGGACCAAACCCGTTCGCGGAAGCGTGGCGGTCGGGTCTGTTGACCCACTGGGCAGTAGGGCGGGAGTCGCGGGGAGTCGAATAGCGCGAAAGCTGGGCGTCTGCAGACAGCCGAGGACCCTTGGCAGGGTGCAAATCGCGGTCGTCGTCGTCGGCATGGGTGCGCTTCTGGCCGCGCTCGGGGGAAGAGGCATTGTTGGGGAGCAGGCCGTCGAGAGGGATCGGAATGCCGACGTCGGACTGCTGGGACGGCGAGGTGGAGTAGGGGAGATAGGATTTTGTGCGCAAGACGGTGAACAATGTGTCTATGAACGGGGGGCCCTCTGGAGGGGGTGAGCGGAGAGGAGGGGGCGAGGGGGGTATCTGGGCACCTTTTTCGAGGAACTCGTCGAGCTGGGTGGAGAGCTCGGCGCGCATGTCGGGCTCGGGGAGGTTGTGCTTGAGGAGGGCGAGGACATATTCTGCGAGCGCGGCGGGCTCTGCGTCGCAGCTGTGGGGGGTGAGCGGGGAGGAGGAGGAAAAGGAGGAAAAGGGGACGGACATGGGGCCGAGGGTGCGGACGAGCCATTGCTTGAGGAGGTGGGCGGTGGACGGGTCAAAGAGCATCGATGTGATGGAGGGCAACTGCAAGCACGCCAGATGACTAAGCACTACACGACAAAGTTCCACTCGCTCGCAATCCGCCCCGTCTGTATCCCGACAAGCTCCCCCCACACCGCCCGCGACACCGGGCCCATCCCGTCCCCGCCCGTCGGGATCGCCACGTCCCGCCCCAGGTATCCGATCCGCTCCACCGGCGACACCACCGCCGCGGTCCCCGTCCCGAACAGCTCCACCAGCCGCCCCGCCTCCGACGCCCCAATGATCTCCCCCATGTTCACCCCCCGCTCCGTCACCCGCAGTGGTCGCGGCAGCCCCTCCACCACCCGGTCCCCGCTTGCGTGACTCCGCGCCAGCGCAAGCACCGAGTCGCGCGTCACCCCAGGAAGGATCATCCCATCAAGCGGCGGCGTCACAAGCTCAATCACTGCAGAACAAACACAATCTGTGTGACGCCCAGCGGCGAGACCCACGCACACTCACCGCCGTCCTCCCCCTTGAACACCACGAACAAATTCATCGTGCCCACCTCCGTCAGCCAGTGCTCCGGCCCGTACAGCCACAGGTTTTGCACATACCCCGCCTCGGCAGCTAATTTTTGCGCCACCACACCAGGCGCATAGTTGGCGGCCAGCTTGTACGCCCCAGTGCCTGTCCGACTGCCAGTCAACCACCACACTGCACCCGAGGCACTGTACACACACCTCCGGGAGCAGCACGAATGTACTCTGCGTCTGTAGTGCCGTACAAAGCAACCGGTTTGAAGCCTTGCGGGTAGTATGGCCCCGCAGGACTGCAGATCACAAACAGCATGGCCTCCGTCGGTGGCTGGACGCCGAGTGTGCCGTTGGTACCAACTGCGAGCGGGTCCGATCAGTATGTACGAGACCGGACCCAATAAACGACCGACTCAGCGTAGGGCGGATA
>JBBPKB010000538.1:0-12431 GCA_038089035.1 Boletellus dicymbophilus
GGATGAAGATACCTGCGGGAAGCTTGATGCCAAAGGTGATGACTGTCAATGCGCCCTTCATGAACATGGCCACTAAAATTGATTGGGCGACTGGCCAAACCTGCTGCCAGTCCGCTGGGTTCAGAGCACATAGACCCGTGTGATTGCGCGAATCATCCATATGGCATTCAGAGAAGAGGATATAGACAAGTTCCGTCCCTCCCATGCGGGTGTACGGGTTCAGAAAGCAAAAAATCGCGGTGACAAGCGTAACCTTTGTATCATCGGTGACCACCAAAATGAATTTACTTTCGGACTTACTAGAACGACTTCGAGAACAGGATGTTCCCTGAACCACTTATGACTACGAAAATCGCGGCTCCAGCGGTAATTCAACTTGGAAAAGTACGCGCCGTATATCCCCTTGGTAACGGTCCATGAGAGTTCAAAGATAACTAATGAGAACATACTCCGATGACTCCCAAAAGCAGGAAGAAGATGAGCTCATATGCATGCCAGTCCTGTGGGTGAGTGAGAGAGAGAATTCAAGTACGCGCTATAAAAATATACCTTATCGTAGGTAACCTGGAAAAGTACAAGTTTTCCTGTTCCGAAAGGATCGAGGAACCTTAGGGTCATGGCTGCAATCATTGCGCAGAAAAAGCTTGCAAAGAAGACATGATAATACATTCAAGGACGACGAGCAACCATACCTTCGCCACATTACCTGAACACGGACATGGGTTCATCTGCATCGACTACCTTGAAAATGAAGGCTTACCTTTGGCGGAAAGTAGTACGAGACTTCCTCCAAGCTGAACAAGGTACCTCCGATGGGCGCTCCGAATGCGACTGCGACACCGGCAGCGCAAGCCGCACTAAGAATTTCACGGCGTTTTGCTGTTCGGAGATATCGTGACAACGTCTTCCACGCCAACAGCGAACATACCTTCATTATTTTCATATTTACGATGAAATCGACTGACAATATTGCCAACACAGCTTGCAATGTGAACAAAGGGCCCTTCTTTTCCTAGATAAGGAGTGGACGTGAAAACAACAAACTGAATGGCGACGTAAGAGACGAACCAAGTGATAGGCCCGAACCAACGGAAAGTGCCAAACCAAGTGACTTGGTAAACAAAGTACGCCCACCAAGGTATCCGTGAATGACGAAGCCTGTATATTGGACTAAATATAGGGCCGATACAAGTCAAATGAACGAATACCTGAAAGGATGGTTTTGATTTCTGGTATACCGCTTCCTGCGGCCTTGTTCTAATCAGACAACCTGTACTTGTCTAGCCCTTCCGGCAGGTACTCACATAATACAATGTTTTCCGTTTCATCTGAGACATAGGTTTTTTTCCGTCTGTGTCATTGAACTGTGGGGATAGAACTCCGGAATCCTTGCGGGTGGAGAATGAGGTCGAAGAGGTCAAATGTATGGTAAGAAGTGATGAGATGGTCGCCCATAAAACCTGATGAAGTCAGGGTTGGACCATAGAAATATACCGATGCGACAGAAAAGGTACAAACCGCAATCAAGGTGTAGCTGATATATTCCACATAATCACCCTCAATGTTACCGGGACCGACCCATGATGTCAAGAGAATAGACCAGTCGACCCAATCTGAACACCGAGTTCCACCCGAAGGACGGATATCACGAGCGTCAGGACAGCAAAACCGTACAGCTTTCCACCACCCAGTAGAGCAATAACCGTATTTCGCATCAAAGAACCACTTCTCTGATCGCACGACAAGAAAAGCAATGACAGCAGTTAAAAATCCAACGATCGTGACGATTATCCACCCGAGACTCTTATCAAACGCGAGGCGTATATGAGAACGAAGGGATTTTCCATGTCTTAACCTTGAGAAGCGCACGGAATCCTTTATGGCATCGTGCAGCCAGTCTATGGACGAGAAGGAGGAATACCAGACACGAAAACCATTGATTCGCACATTGATATCGTCGGCAGGGTCAGAAGACCTTGAGCGGACGAGGGGAGCATCGTATGCAGAGATACGCCTCTGAGACAGACGGCGAGTGAGAGTAGCGCGGAAAGAGTTCGGGGTACGAATTGTCGGAGATGGAGGACCAGAGAACGCCGCACGCGGTGCAGAAAGGCTGGGTAACGGTGGAAAATGACGACGACCAATGGTACTGAATGAACGTAATCCCATGCTATACGGCATGGATCCATAATTTACGTCATTCTGAGAATTACGCAGCGATGTTCTTTCGTCTGAATGGAGGGTGTCATCCAAATGAAGCATGGACCCGCTGGCCCCGATATGAAGCAGGCGCTGTCTTCGCCAATCGACGGAGAAAGGGCCACCAAGGGGACCGTTTGGCGGAAGTTGTTTGGCAACGTCAGAGAAGGACTGGAGCGAAGTTGACCTGGGAAAGGACATGTGGAGGAAAGAGGACAAGGGGGATTAGAAAGCCAGAGGAAGTGGAAATAAGAATAACAGGTGCGGTGGTCACCGGGTGCCACCACAACCGAGCGACTGTCATGTGTACGGGGGGCCCGCCAGGCACGACTTGAAGCCTGAATCATGTCCGTTTGAAGCAGCCGGGCAAATAGATACAAACACCACCCTCGACAGTCACCATCACCGCACACAATGGCGACGGTTGGTCTCGGCGTCCCCGTCAAACTGTTACACGAGTCTCTTGGCCACACCGTGACAGTGGAACTCAAGACTGGCCAACTCTATCGCGGAAGACTCGCAGAAGGTGGTATATTCCAGGCATGGGCGCGTGCGGTACTGATTAGCTATTTGTTTCCCAGCCGAGGACAACCTTAACATATCCCTCAAGGACATCACAGTCACTGGACGCGACGGACGCGTTTCGCAGCTAGATCAGGTGTATATCAGGGGAAGCATGATTCGATTCTTCATCGTACCGGACATGCTCCAGAATGCTCCCATGTGCGTTGGAACGTACCACTCCGCTGCTCTTCGACTGAGGCTTGATAGGTTCAAACGGGTTGGTCCGAACGCCATGCGAGGGCGTGGTATTGGTACGGCGCGTGGGCGGGCTACCATCATGCGAGGTACGTCGATCGATTTATTGTCGTGCATCGAATGCATGCTTACACACCTCTGCAGCAAACGGTGATTTGCGATGTCCATGTTCTGTGCTTAACAAGCTCATTTTTGTTTACAGCCCGTCGTGGCCGTGGCGTGCCTGCGCCTCGCGGAATCAGGCGATGAATATCCATCGAAGTCCTCCGAGGGGAAAAAACGGCTTCAGAGTACTAATTTACTTTTTACGGTGTATTTGTAACACTCTTGTAATGCACCTTGAAGCAGCTGTTCGATCTCTACGCATGTAAAATTTAGAGCCCGGTGAGCGGTGGAGGCAGCGCGGTGACTCACCTGTTCTTAAAAGTCCGATACCCGCCCCTTGAAACTCCAATCGCCGCCGTCTCCCTCGACCCACCTTCCCACAGGCTCCGTCTTTGGGCCGTCCTGCTCGCCCGTGAGAGGGTTGATGTCGCCCTCAAAGTCTGGCTTGATGGGTTTCCTCGCGTCGGGATGAAGCGCAGGGTCTGCCTCCACCCCTGCTCGAGAAGACGGAGGCGATTGGGCGGCGCGCTGGAGCTGTTCGAACTCGCGTTGCTGCTCACGCGGCAGCGGAGGAGGAGCAGGCCGGTTGAGGGAGGCGAGATGTCGCAAGGAGGGGCGGGCGAGCAGGCGAAGCCGGAATGTATGCATCGCGTTCGACGGCCGTATTCCGAAATTCCGGGACAAAGTCATCATTTGAGACTCCGCTCATGACGATATGGGTGTCACTGATCGCCGACGACCGAAGCTCTCTTCCACACCACCACCTCCATACTCTCCCCGTGTCTTGTCTGTGCCACTGCCCTCCGATTTCCCCTCCATTTGATCCTCGCCACCGTGTTCTGTTCGCACACCCCGCGTTGATGCTACCCTTCATCACCCCCAGCGTCTATGCTCCCAGTGTCATAGAGATCACTGACTCTTCCTTACCACTGTCCTCCCAGCCCCACCCGTCCGACCCCTCGCTTGCAACACATTACATAGAGTCTTTCGCTGCGGATCCCACTCACAAGAAGCGCAAGATTGACCGTGCTTGCGATGCTTGCCGCCGCAGGAAAACAAAGTGCGATGGTCCTCGCATGCCAGACAATATTTGCACAAATTGCATACAGAATCGCAGAACATGCTTGTATCTGTTCGTGCTCCCACCCACCCCTTGCTCTACTCACCCACCCTTTCTCAGAGAAGCTTCCAAGCCGAGAGGACCCCCAAAGGCGTCAGTCTACTAGTCAATCTTCGCATTTTTAATTAATATATTCTTTCCAGCTATATCACAAGCCTGGAGGACAGGGTGGAAAAGATGGAGGGACTCCTGAAGCGCGTAAGTACTTTTTGTATGTTTTGCTTGGCTATGTGATGGCCAGAAGGTTTCACTTCCTCTGCGATCCTTTAACATCGAGTCGGAGATATTAAACTTTCTGCACACCGCTGGTAACACGCTCTCCATACATTGCGCTGCCACTGCTCTTGGTAGCCAGAACGTAGACTGATTCCTACCTTGACACAGCTCCGTCCGGAAGCCGATTTCTCTGAGGAACTGGGTCCTCCAGTCATTCGGGATTCCTGGAAGATGGATGTTGAACCCACTCCTCGTGTATCTCCTTCCTCCGCATCTTCTTCCAAGCGGAAAGATTTGCGTACTGCATCATCACAGAGTGACACCGACTCATCATCGGCGGGCTATACATCTTCAGATATCGAGGATGTCGGCGAACTCAGCCTTTCGCGCGGGATGAAGCGTTTGACAATTAGAGGACTAGAGCCCACTGAGGATCAGCATCACTTGTCCGACAATCAAGTCCGGTTCCATGGCAAGAGCAGCTGTTTCAAACTTATCGAACCAACTAGGAAGTTGAGAGACGAGCATGTCAACCGAGTGACCGGCGGAGAGGAACGCAGTCGTTCAACTCGCGACAGCTCCAGCCCAGTCAATGCCGCTGCATTGCGCCGCCCCGAATTTTGGACTACACCCCCAGTGAGTCTGATACTATTTCAATCTATAACATTGTATTTCCCAAATATAACCTGCTTTGTAGTGGGAGCTTACGTTTGAAGGTTTTCAAAACAGGCTCGAGATCTTGTCTCATTCAATTGCTGAAGACTTCCCACCACAAGACCTCGCTGACGGCCTAATTAAAAAATACTTTGAGCATATTAACCCATTCGTTCCATTATTTCACCGCCCGACGTTCGAGCGACACTGGGAGCAAGGCTTGCAGCACAAGAATCCTTGGTTTGGATGCCTCTGTTTGTCTGTGTTCGCCGTTGCAAGTCGCTGGATTGATGACCCCCGTGTGCTCGACGACGGTAAATATGATGTTCCGCCGGCTGAAAAGCCCATTGAAAAACTCAAGTGGCAGCGCGCTGGTTGGAGATTCTTTAATGCCGCGGTTGGTGCGTATACTTCTACCTCTCCAGTCATTGATATTGACGGCCACAGATATTCATCGTGCTTCCCACAGTCTCTTTCATCCGGCTGGTCTTTTCGAAGTCCAGACTATGGTGGTCAGTGGAATGAATTAGTTATATTACTCAACCGCTAACCTCTTACCGAATAGCTGCTTGGCATGTTCCTGCGAGGCACAGCATTTCATCCGGTCGCATGGCTTTTCATCAGCATCGGTCTTCGTAAAGCCCAGGACGTGGGAGCGCACCGAAAGAAAATTTATGGAGACAAACCGAGCATCGAAGGGGAGCTCTGGAAAAGGGCGTTTTGGGCTCTTGTCCTACATGACAGATTAGCAAGTGCTGCCCTGGGGCGGCCGTGCTGTTCAGGCGAGGAAGAGTAAGGGCTTTACCCCGTACCCACACTTTGACTGACACTTTCTTTTGTAAAGTTTTGATACAGAGCTTCCGCTGGAAGTCGATGATGAGTACTGGGAAACAGACGACCCGAAGCAGGCGTTTCAACAGCCTCCTGGTAAACCATCGAAGATAGCCGCCTTTAATTCGTATCTTAGACTGACGAAGATTGTGGCGTACGCGATGAGAACAATTGTACGTTTTTACGATTCCGTAAAGTACATGTTAATTAATACCTCTGGCAAGTATGCCCTTGATAGGTCGAAGCTATTACTTAGCGCTGCTCGTCCACGGTGGCAGGATGTTTTAGTAAAACTGAATCATGAAATGACCGAATGGGTTGATTCGGTTCCAAAACACTGTATGTGTGGTTCCTTTGTGGCAGTAATTCCCAGGGCTAACTTGATGCTAGTACGTTGGTCACCCCATATCGACGACCTGTTGTTTTCAAATCAGTCAGCAGCGCTATATATCACCTACTATTTGATCCAGATAATTATCTATCGACCTTTTTTGCCACCATCGCTTCATTCTGTTTTGAACATTACCCCTCATTCGAACATGCCAGTCCCGTGTATAGGGATTTGTGTCAATGCTGGCAAATGCGTTTCCCGCATCATGAAGGCTCAAATTAGTCGGGGTTACTCGAATATGGACATCCCTTGCTTCATATATGGTTCGCATGTCTTCGCCGCGATCTTGCTGATGAACTTTTGGGATCTGAAATGGCAAGAACGTAACACGATAAGCGATGCGCTTGAAGACGTCAAGTCCCCTCTTGTTTTAGCCATGACTGAGTTGCTTGCGGACATTTCGGTTTTCATCGAGGCATTGAAAGCAGTAAAACCTCGCTGGAGGATTGCGGAAATGTACCTGTCAGCGTTCTATTCCTGAGCATTCGAGAGGCCTACTAATCGCTGAGTTGACAGGAATGATCTCAGTTCTTCGCTCCCTCACAGTCTTGGAGGTTTCGAACCATGCCTTTCCCCCAAGAATGATCTTTTTTCATGTCAATCTCATCGGGTATACCAAAACATTACTCCGCCAGACTATACGGCCCTTGAGGACCACCGAAACCTACCACCCGTGTACCGTACTACTCCACCATCTACGACAACGAACAGCTTCGGTGGTCCTATCCCATCGGAGCGTCCACACTTCTTTGAAATCCCCCATATTACTCGGTACCCTGTTCCAAGTACTCTCCCAATTCCATCCTCTGTCGCTGTGTGTCAACGCAATCAATTAACGCCATTGCAATCGGCACCCTTGCAATCACAGTGTGGTTACGATAGATTGTTGATGCTCACGGAACTTGGCGACCAAATGGCATCGATATCTGACTTATCCCTACCAGCCTCCTGCGCCACAGCTAGTCGCGATGAACCCGCTTCTCTGCCGACGTACTGTAACACAGAGGATATATCCGGACCTAACCTATCAAGGTATATGTGCAAGTGCTTACGCGAACGTGTTGCTTACATTGTTCCGTAGGCTTGGATGGGTAAGCGATTGGAATTATGATCCTAGTTATGTACGTGGACAGAATTCCGACAACGCGACCATCCATACTGGTTCATCACGAGACGTAGACCCCAAGAGTTCACTTGACCAAGCACGCTACCCGGACGTTGTTGACCCTTAGAATATCTCCAACGCATCCTGCTGTTCCTTGTACTATACTGTGCCATTGATATATCTTGACTTATGGTATACTATTGTAACCCGGCTACTTAATATGGGAACCCTACCTATTCTTCTTCTATGATTACGCATCGCTCGGATCGGGCCGAGTCGGGCATCTAACGGGACATCGTCACGTGCATCGCGTCACGTGATCGAACACACGCACAGCGTACCTATCGATACCGGAGTTGGGGGAGCTTCGCCTGGTCGTATGGCTAGAAGATCCCTAGTTATCCCGTATCTACGCAACTCTCACTAGGGTGGTCTAAACTCGCTACTACGCTTGCCAAGTTCACGCGCATCCCACTTTAGATGCGAGAAGATAGTCATACGCAACCGGGTGCAGTTAGGGCAGCGGTTAAGTTTCTGACGAAACCTTTCCGCATGGCTGCCCAGTCACCTGGGGTTCGATCCCCGCTTGTGCCAGTTTACATTCGAGCCGGCTGTGGTTGCTGCGCGCGCACAGCCACGCCATTGTGTAACATTTGTACAATGACCTCGCTCTTTGGACCTTGGTGGTATCTTGCGAGTTAATTGAACTCAGGGGCCTTCGAAGTAGCCATCAAGTCTACGTCGAGTCGCTCCGTACGCCACATGAGCTGGAGATACGATAATTGCCTCTAAAACACGGCTCGACGATATTTCTTCCGACGTCACTAGTTCGTAAGCTAGCCATCTAAGTGTGTTCGGAGGGCACACATTGGATATGAAAAGTCCCAGCGGCGCTGATGATCGACAACTTTTTCGAGACATGGTACAAGATTGGATCAACTTTTCGTGCGAGAATGGAACCTGCCGTGGCTGGCGGCGGGAACACTGAAAGATCGGACAGGCGCGAACAGGACCACGCTCTATATGGACAACCAAACTACAGGGTACGGGTACGGGGGGGGACTCTAGGGCTATCTAGGCGAGGCGCAACTAGATATACTGCAGTGCACGTGATGTGTATGCCAATGGAATGCAGTGGACGTTACAGAGAAGATCTAGTCGGCTATGGTAGTGTATTGTCGTACAGTACATTGATCATGTGTTTTTATTTACATAAAGGCAGAATATGAATTCGGCTTATGTTAATAAAGCCATTTGGAATAATGTCTTTCCGTTCATCCGCCGGTGCCAGACTGTCCGCACTAACTCAGATCACAGTATTGTGATCGGAGATATGATCGAGTATTTACCAGTCCGTGTCTCTAACTTGAGCTGTTACTATGGACACCTGTGGCTGTTGGTAACTCACTCGAATGCAAGACTCCGCATATGTAGGAGTCGTCTCACTTCCACCGTATGGCTCTGAGGGTCTTTTTTTTTAATTAAAAAATCACGTTTGTACACGACGGTCCCCTGAATAGATACTCTAAGGCAAACACCGCGTGTAAGTATCTCGAGATAAGTTCCCGTGGCGCTGTAAAAGAAAGATTGCGATCACGAGCGCCGTTCAGGTTTGGTTGGTTCCGCTAGAGCTTCGTCGGCCAAAGAAAACTTTGCTTCCGATGAAATCGTCCGAGTACCGTGGGTAGCTTGACCGACGACCTTGTGGCGAGCGACCATCGTCTGCACAACAAACCCAATAACGGCCTTTTTAAAATTAAAAAAATTTTGGACGTGACTCATTCTCGATCGCATTCGCGAAAAAAAAAGCGAAACGAGGGACTCACAATAACTGTCGCCCCGAACAGAACACGTTCCTTCCAGCGCTCGTCGCCTGCGGTCTCGTCGAAATGGGGGCGTCTGGCCGTTCTTGGTCTAAACCGTGCCGGATCCTCACGACGCTCGCGAGTCGCTGCCACATCACCGGTGATGTCGCTCTTGCCGCGCATCAGATCGTACGCTTTAGAGATAGCCTGAAACCGAGCCTGGGCTATTTCCGCAGGGTACTTTCGAGCGACAGGAGAATCTGGATGGTAGATTCGGACCAGATCATAGTCTAACCACAAAAAAGAAGTTTTCAGTAAACCCATTCAATATATATGAGCGTGCACAGAATCGACAGACATCGCTCTTTTATCTGCTGTTGCGTAGCGGATCTGGGTAGGTGGAATACCTGGTGTGGTCGCGGGTTCGAATGTGTGGGGTATGGGTACGGGTTAGAACTTGTGGACGCATGTCTACAGGGCCAACGCCAAGCAACGTGGCGCAGAATATCTCGAGTTCGGAGGATCGGTTGATTGAGGAAGCTAGAGCAAGACATGTACTAGCTGCAAGCTGAGCCTAGTTCACCGTAATGGTCACAAATAAGGCGGGGAATCATTGGCCCGGTACATTTAAATACACCGAGTTACACTTTATTCAAGGTGGTTTGTTCCAAATCACCATACAGATCTAAGTCTTCCAATATATACAAAATGACACCAAATATCCAGTCCAAGACAAAACTCGCACGAAAGAGAGTACATGCTTCTGTGTCTCACTCGGTATCGGAGATTCCTAGTCAGATGTGTCATCATTGGTATTCGTGAGTCGGGAGTAAGAGTATTAGTCAAGTTATGGTCCTAACGCAGTCGCGCAACAAGTACACCCGTGTTACGAGGGTCAACTTCGATGGGTATTCCGTGCCTACAGAAATAGTGCCCAATGGCATAAGAGATCGTCAAATCGGATGGAACACAGGCTTACTTCTCCATGAGATCTTCAATAGCAGGCTTAATCTTGGCTACATGCCCATCAGAATGCAACCCCTTCCCTAAATAATCACTCAGAGGTGTCTGCATGTCCTGGCATATGAAATTTGGCTTGCCAACAATGAACCGAACCTCAACGTCCCCTTTTTGTCGAGCCGCCTCGATACCCTTCTCGACATATGAAACGGCTTCTTTGACGTACAACCCGTGGAGGTTAATTTCACCTGGCTCACTATCCTGTCGAGCATATTTGACTGAATAAATAGTTCCCAGAAGAAAAGAATGTTATACCAGGTTATTTTCTGTAAGTCACAAGGTCTAGCGTGGCTTAGAAACGGGCAAAAGGTTACGCTCACGTCGGAATATCCAGGCACTTGCCTCGGCATTGAGGCCTTCCATCGTGCGTTCGTGTTGCTTCCCTTCCTCCGACAGTTCCTTGGCGCGGGCGCCATCACCTCTACTGTAGGCTTCGTGGCTTTCTTGAAAACAATGCGCCATCAAGCCACCGTGTTCATTCGCTTTGGCACGAAGGGCCATATAGTGTTCATCATGCTGGTTGACCTGGTTTTGGTCCTTGAAAGGAACATCACGGACTGGAAAGCAGGAAATGGTCAGCAAAAAACATACTTGATGAAGATGTTCTGGGCGGGGTGGGTATGTTGGCTTTGGTTCTTGCTCCTGTGCATGAGAGGATCAAGGTGCTCCCGTTATATGACGCGTTCTGGCCATGCAAAAGCGTCATATACGAGACGACGCTCACTTGGGGGAGGGTGGCCAGCTGCTGGTGAGGTTTCTGGTACTCGGTGGCGGATGGCTCTTCTCTGGTCGTCGAGCTACCGCACAAGACGTTGACCAATGCAAGGAAAATATCCATCAAACCAGCCATGACGAAACTTGGGGGTGAAATGAGTTCTTGAACCTGAAGACCGAATGGCTGTGCTACAGAAAGAACCAATGCATGTGTACGGTACCGTAACGAAAACAAAAACGAGTTCGACCCAACAACACGAGTGTTCATCAAACAGTCCTTTGACCAAAGCACCGCTTAAATCTCCAATCCCACAAGGATGTACGCCGGGTTAACCTGGAAGGGTGGTTTAGTGACAACTGTTCCACCGACGTACATGAGTGAGTGCAGGAGGTCACTAAGCCCGTTGAACGATTTATCGAGGACGATCACAAGGGCGGAACATTGCAGGTGTTCATCAGCGAGATCCAAAAGGGCGACGACACTTGAAGGATTCAATATTGGGAGGAGTGCGAGTACAAAGAAATGGAGTCACCTTTCGCGGAGACTGACAGCGGGGGCATTCTTACCGTCGATGTAGAGCGTCCTGGATTTTTTAGGTAAATCAAGGACAACACCATCGAAGGTAGCACCCATGTTTGGCACAGAGACAACGACGCTTTTAGCAAAAGGTAAAATGCTCAATCCATTACGAGGAAAGATGTTCAAGAGAAGATCCAGAGCATCCTTTGAATGCTTAGTGAATATACCCTGAGCACCACTTGCGTCGCTGTCGTCTGGGGTCAATGGTGGAGTAAGACCATAGGGAGATACGGATCTTGAAGGGATGTATCTTGGTTGTGCAGAAGTTGGGATTCGAGCGCTTGTCAAACAATTGTTGAGTGGAGTCGATATTTTATCAGGAGGCGAAGGAGAAAAAGATGAGTCGGGGGATTGGGAAATGATGGGCGCCAGACCGCCTGTCACACAGTCTGACGACCCTCCTGGCGGAGGGCATTTGGCATTGGGGATGTCAAAAACGCCACTGTCGAATAAATAAGACGGGCGTAAGTTGAGTAACGACGAGACGTACCCCTGGACCGCCAGAGAACGTAGTAGAGTAATAGTACATGTCGTTGGTGCCCTGCATGTGGCACACGGCAAGTACGCTCGGAGTGTTGTCGGAAGTGAAAGCCCCATCCCCAACGGCGTGACGGCCGTTGCTAAACAACTAAAATGAGACGAATGATGTGGAGAGTGAACAAGTACGAACGTGGGGCAAAGACTAAATTGCTGTTTCGTACAATTCGAGATGGAAGGATTGGACATGATGTTCCGACGTGACTGCGGGAATGTGTGTGGTAGCTGCGGAGAGAGGTGTGAATGTCGTGGGTGGTTCTAGGGAGAGAACGGGGAGTACCTTGGCTAGTTGATGCAGGTGAGTGCGCTGGGCAATGGCTGGTGCTGGTGCTGGTGCTGGTGCTGGTGCAAGGCGTTGCTTCGCGACAGATGCCATCTGCAGCATCAATCAGACC
>JBBPKB010000539.1:0-12424 GCA_038089035.1 Boletellus dicymbophilus
TTGCAACTTTTGTAGTCAATGTAGTCTTTTCTTTCTTTCTTTATATTCATGGGCGCCGCTGCCAGCGAAATGCGAAACTCGTAACCCTCGGACGTGAGCTCCTCGGGCCTAGGCCATGGCACCGGGATCCGAGGAGTGTCCACCACCATTTTTTTTTGTTTGCAAGTCGCTCGCGGCGGTCGTCGAACGAGACCGACGAAGCCCGCTTTCGGACGTGCGTCCCAGATCGAGAACGAGGCCAGTACAGTATTGGATTCGGCTCGTGTTCGCCGTGTTCCCTGACGCGTCCATGATAGCGTGCGTATCCAAGTTCAGCTAGGTTCCTTGCCATGGGGATTGAAACTGGCGCGGGGTGCTTTGGGACACGAAGGGGGGCGGAGTATTTGGATTTCGAGTGGCGCGCCGTCTATTTTTTGCCGGCATCACTCTTTTTCGCTAAAACGTCTTCTTCGACAAGTTCCGATCAAAAACTTCAATAGCCAGTTGCCCGCCGACAAAAGCGTATGAAGTTCGAACCTCGAACATCTAACTTTAGCCTGCACGAGCCTCCATGTAGCCTACAGGCGTTTGAGCAGCGTCGGCCATTAAGTACCCAGTGCGAAAGCTATCGATTGACACAGGCGCGAGTCAGAGTCAAAGCTTTCTCCGCGATCCCGGCCGCCACCAGGTTCTCGCGCGCCCGCGCACTCGCAGGTCCGTTCTTTCACACCCGTCCCTATAACCATATTAGCGCTCTGTACGAGAGATGTGCTCTTCCGCTCCGAGACAGTGGAGATCGAGGTCAAGACGTCGGCCACGCCAGTTGTGAATGTGGGTAACACGTCTACATCCATGCCTCCATCATCATCATCGTTATCGATAATCAAGGAAGTGATCGCCGGCGTGCGAGCGGGCACCGTGGCAGAGCTCGAACCTCGGCTCACCAGCGTGATATCATGGTCATATCCGAACGGTGACTTGCAGGTACATATATGTATAAAGGTGGATAGTTTTTGAAAAATGAAACACAAAAGACTTCAAATCTTCTCGGGGGGCACTAGAAATCGGCAACCCGAGCCTGGAAAAAAAAAGAAAGAAAAAGAAAAAGAAAAAGCGCAAAGACCAGCATACGCCACATACAACATTTTAAAGGCAGAAAAGAGAAAATATGTGAATTCATGAACTCGAACCCCACCCCCACCCCCATTTCCGTCATCGTTCAAGTCGTCATCGAGGCATGACATGAACATTCGCGAGCGATGGATTTTTTCACATTACACGCCCGAGCCTTCTTTTTTCATGCTCTTTGAACGATTCCGTGCCCTTTTCGTCTTCTTCGACGATCGCGCGGTCGTGACCGGCACCTTCTTCAAATGCCGTCTTGTACTGCTCGAAATGGGAAGCATGATTCCTAACGACATCGTTCAGTGGACCGCCGCCCCAGATAGAACCCAAGAGATATATACATACTCGGGTCCGATAACAGTAATGAAGATCACAAAGGCCGCGACGACGCCAATAAATATGCCTTGGACCTTGGCGTATCCCGGCACAGCGGTCAGTTTGCCATCCACGACCTTATACGTCTGGAAGTTCTTCCCGCCAACTAATAAATGTCGGTTCGAGTCAGATGAAAAAAACGTATAAACGTGGATGAATAGATACGGACTCGCTTCGATTTGAGCAGAGGCGGCGGAAATCATCTGCGAGTTCTCAGTCAGTAACATGGTCTGATGCGATGGCCACAATTCGGAAACAGGACATACATTCCCAAGCTGGTAAGCGACACCAGGGAATGTCGCCCTAAATGCAGGAGGAGACATCTCTGCCAGTTGGATAGGGATCTGATCCGCGGTCCGTGAGTCCATACACTGTCATGTGAGGAAACAACGCGTACAACACCCCATGCCCCTTGGACTCCAAACTGTATGCAAAACGCGCCAGCAGCAAGGGACGAAAAAGAATTCGGAAGAATCCAGAGCGGAATGAATACTGTCGATTCGAGTCATAGTTGAGCGATGACGCATAGGACAGAGTCACACAACCGACACCTACCAGCAACAAGTAATATAAAGATGCTACGATAAAATGTCAGTAAAAGATGGACAGAGATTCGCAGGTGTATGAGCAACCTACATTATAGTCAGTCGACGTCCTAGGTATTGACTTGTATTGCCTGCAATTGCGCCACCCCTTCGAATTTCCAAAAGAATGGATCAGTCAAGCCTCCGTGACATACAATGAAAATACTCACGTGATTGCACCCTACGGATCGAAAGGAGGGCTGAAGTTACCATACAAGAAAGATCGAGCAAAGAAGTGGACATACGCAGTTTCCAATGATGGTCGCAATGGTCGCGCTATGTGAAGAAAAACCTTTCGCTTTCTCCAAATAGGTCGGATATAAATCCTAAAAAAAATTAGTTCCGATCAGTGACATCGAACAAGTTCTTTTATGAAAGCTCTTGCCTGGGAACCGTGAGACAAGAAGTTGAATCCTGTTGTAATAAAACAAAATAAACGATTAGACAGTACTTCGTTAATAAGAAACGCACCAGCCATGAGAAGGACGGCATATATACACAGCATCCAATGACGCTTGAGCATTTCCTTTGTTTCCTTCAAGAAGATCTTGGTCTTGTTCTGGTTGCTTATGCCCAGTTCTTTCTTCACGGCCTTCGCACGCAAGAAAACAGCAGATTCGGGAAGGAGGGCACGCAATACGGCGGAAAAGAAGAGCAATGAGGAGCCACACCAAAACATGGCGCGCCATCCGTGTGGGTTATGTGGAACGAGCGTGAGGTTGACCACGGCAGCGAGGAGGTAACCTGCAGCATAACCCTGCTGAACAATTCCGCTTCCGAGACCACGAAGCTCGACAGGAAGGTTCTCGAGAGCTGTAGAAGCAGCAAGACCCCAAATGCCACCCATTGCGATACCAAAAAGCGAGCGGACAGCCAAAAACTGGTGAAACGTTTGCACAAAACTTGTTGAAAGAGAGAAGCAGCAACACAATAGTAGATTAAGGGTAAGGGGCCACCTCCGCCCAAACCGGTCCGACATGACACCAAAAACGACCTGCAGGGCATGATTGATAAAGTAGTCAAACAGAATGATCTCATTCGCTTACTGCACCAAACGATCTGAATAGGAGAGTGAGGGTAATCGCAGTCGTCTGAAAATATTCATATATATGGTGACTTGAGCACGAGGAATCTCAAGTTGACGTACTATCGATGCCGTCGGTTTGTTAAACTGGACAGACAACAACGACACATTGAGTGCTACGCTGAAAAAATCGAAGGCGTCGCAGGTCCACGCAATCCAACTAATAACAAGAGCAGACGTTTCAAAAAGACGTTAAGACAATCGCATAAAAATAAGAATCCTCACCCGGAAAAGAACTGAGCCAGTTGCAGAAAAGTAAGCTTCTTGAGCCCTGCGACGATTCCAGAACTTGAGTCGCCCTCTTCCCTCTTGGGTATAAAGCTCTTTAGGAAGCGTGACATGGTCTTTCGTGAAAATCAAGATTAAGAAAACCTCTTTTATATTGATGATCTGAAAGTTCAGAATCAGACTTGCGCGTTCTACACGACGGGTCGGTAGGCTTTGGTGGATTGGTCAAGGGTATGAGGAGGGTTTCCCGTGCCCAGCCTAAGAGGAAACGTGTGGAGCACCAAATGAGCCAACGATGATGATAGGAGCGACCGATCATGACTTATATAGCCGTGCGGCCAACGGATTGGATAGAAGGCTGCATGGAGCTGAGGTCGCAAACTTAAAAATGGAAATGATGGATAACCACGCCCAACTCACCGGATATCGCAGGTGGCAAAAGTCCCGTCCGACGACCGCGCATGACCATCCAATATAAGCCTACCGTCAAGTCCCGAGCTTTTTACCCCCCTACCCCGGGGGGCTCCGACGATAGCTTGTGGATGACAACCCTGCTAAGCGCTCAGTCTCGCCTCTATGTCATAAAAAGAGAAACGACGGTTCGCATTTCCAGTCTGGCATTCATATCACCACCACGTCGTGTTGGGCACATCCCTATCTCACATTCGTTGATTAGAAGACGGCCGGGAGACAAACGATGATGGATCGCCCAAATCGGCGAGGAAGAAAGGCACACATGCGCTGTCACCGCGCCAGGTCAGCCCACAAGTTCAAGCTATGACAGAGAAGTGACGTGTACCTGGTAACCCCCATATGCCCCATGTTCGGGGGATGACAGCCCCAAAAACACGTAAAATTTTCCCCAGAATGACCCACATAAACGAGGGGGAAGAATCGTTGCTACTCACTGCCACTACCCCGCGGACCGGCCCATTTCCCCTTACGATTCACGTGCACATTCGGAATCTATGCGCAGAACAGACGGTGATCCGTGTCCCCGCTCTTGTCAGCGGAGCATACGTGTGAGAACGGCGTATTCGTCACCCAGACAAATAGACAGCCCATGCCGACTTGAAGTGGACAATGAAGCACTGCCAAAAACCAAGCTCAGAAAACGACCGTGTCGACGATTTCAAGGAAGGTACAAGTTTTCAATGGCATGATATCCGCTAACCCGATGGGAAGCTATGTCACTGATCGTAACATACGTTCAGTCTAGGTTGATATGTTACCAGGACATTAATAGATGGATATCAGAAAGAGAACATACCTGCACTGGCAGCATCGGATAAAGCTTCTGAAAGGACTACCCATGTCTGGATACGACAGTGTCATCATTCGCCCACAGTCTAAGAAGAGACACTGAAGCTAAGTTCAGTTCGTCACTGGTCCAATCACTATGGAGATCACGTCACCTAACATGTTTCTGTTCAACGGCACATGACTCCCCGGAGTGCCTAGTCCAACCGTGACCCATCGAAACTTTCTGAATCTCCTCTGGCGACGGGCACTTCTGTCAGGTCAAGTACTTAGTAGTCGTGCAATTCAGATCCCCCCACCGAACCATCGTGACCCTCTTTACAGCCTACCTGGAAGACCCTTTGTCCGAGATACAAAGGCAAGTAGTTGGCACCTCGAAGAAAGAGTCTTCAAAGGTTATAGAGCATTTTGCAATTCCAACTTGCAACCGTTCGTTCTTTACTTCACGCACGTAGCACAGTAGGACGACCATGACCCCGTAGCTGTATCATGACGGCAACTTGTGGCAAGCGGTCGTCGGCCCGGCCGCGGCACGCTCGGAGTCCGGATTCCCTACCATCCGCACCAACGTGAACTTTGAAACTTGATCCTTTGAATGACTCGAGCTCTCAGTCGAGTCACAAGGATCTAAAAGATCTTGATGTTATGGGTTGCCGATGACAACTACTATTATTTCTCGACCATCAGCTATGATGCGCGACGGCACGTTGCAACCAGTCCGACTCGTCGAGTCCTTTAGTGCAGTCGTGTTTTCCGTATTATTCTGGCATTCGTGTTATAATAAATAAAAGCATTACTGTAAAAAGGCGCTGCATGATAGTAATACATCTGGTAGAAGGAAAGAAACAAAGGCATCAGTGATCGTCATATCGTAGAGCAACTTCCATCAAAGAAAACGCGATTCAGAAAAACAGAAGGATCGCGTCTTTCGTGCTCTCCGTTCAGAATCATTCTCGAAAGTTCTTAATCCTCGATCTCGATCGTTCCGCGTGTGTCATAATATGGCGTTAACGTTCGTACGGCAGTAAGCCAAATCATACGTTCGAGACTTTTTCGTCCTCTTCGTGTATCTCGGTAGCTTCAGGTTGTTCACCGTCCATGATCGCGTCGTCCTGTCCGCCCCCTTCTTCAAACGCAGTCTTGTGTTTCTCAAAGTGAGAAGAGTGGTGTCTACACCATGCAGATGAAAACGGCGAGCGAACGAAGAGAAACAAGCGGATACATACTCGGGCCCAAACAATGTTACGATGAATACGTATGCAGCGACGACGCCAATGAAAATCCCTTGGACCGTCGCATAATTGGGAACATTCTTGATCTGGCCGTCGACGACGAGGTTCGTCCTCAACTGGTTTCCGCCAGCTAGACAATGTGTCAGCATTCGACATCCGGACCTCCTTTTCCCGACACGTACTCGCTTCAATTTGAGCAGACGCCGAAGATACCATCTAGAGAAAGCGAAGTTATCAATTTGTGCAGTTTTTTTTCTCCCGTAGACGACAGCAACGCACGTTCCCGAGCTGATAAGCTACACCAGGGAAAGTGGCTCTGAACGCAGGAGGCGACAACTCTGCAAGCTGAATGGGGATCTAGCCATGACGCACCCAAATCGAGGTCTGACTTCAATATAGCCGATTGAAAGAACAGAAAACGTACGACTCCCCATGCACCCTGAACACCGAACTGTACCCAAAATGCACCTGCTGAGAGGCCACTAAAGGAATCTGGAATTATCCATAGGGGTATAAAGACTTCACAATAATGAGCGTTTATAAGCCACCAAGAAAGGGTAGTTTTTTTTTGAGACGAGGAAGACTTACCACCGACAACCAGTATGGCGATTCTGAACAAGGCTACGAGTCAAAAAAAAACCAAGCGCGGGGCACAGTCAAAACTCACAATATAGTAAGTCGACGTCCGATGTATTGGCTCGAAGAGCCGGCCACTGCACCGCCGCTGCATCGCACAACAAGCGAGAAGAAAATTGCAGTGAGTGGGAAAATCACCCTCTTGGTAATGGAACTCACGCAATGGCACCCTATGGTATTCTAATCAGTACATTGCCGACGGTGAACTTCGAAGATCGGACCATAAAATACATACACAATTTCCAATAATGGTAGCAATCGTTGCGTCATGTGAAGAGAACCCTTTGGTTACCTCCAGATAAGTAGGGTATAAATCCTGCAAAGACAATGATGATGCATGCACATTAGCGACACTGTAAAATTATCTCCGTGAAAAAAGAGATTCACGCACTTGAGAACCATGAGACAAAAAGTTGAATCCTGCCACAGGAGAGAAAATAAATAAAATTTCTCATGCTCTTGGGTTTAACCGGTACCGGTCCGGTGGATATTCGCTTACCGGTCATGAGTAAGACAGCATAGATACACAATTTCCAATGCAATTTGAGCATCTCTTTTATCTCGTGCAAAAAGATCACTGTCTTTTTGGTCGTCGTCGTCCCCTTTGCTCTCTCGATCGCTTTAGCACGCGAGAAGACGTCTGATTCAGGCAAGGCCGCACGGAGCAGAGCAGCGAGGAACGAGACGCAAGAGCCAAACCAAAATAGCGTCCGCCACGCGTACCGGGATTCTTGCACGATAGTGAGGTTAATGACTGCGGCGATAAGATAACCAACCGCATAGCCTTCTTGGAGAATGCCACTCGCGAGACCTCGGAGCTCGACCGGAAGGTTCTCCAGCGCTGATGAAGAAGAGAGTCCCCAGATCCCACCCATCGCGATCCCGAAGAGGGAGCGAACAGCGAGAAATTGAGAAAACGTGTTGACAAAGCCAGTCGCGAGGGAGAACACGCAACAAAGTAACAGGTTGAAGACGAGAGGCCATTTCCGACCAAATCGGTCCGACAAGATCCCAAATATAACCTAGGCGCAGGGTCAATAAAACGGCTAAAAGCCTGGAAAAATGGAAGCTTACAGCACCGACTGACCGGAAAAGTAGGGTGAGCGTGATAGAAGTCGTCTAACGGAGGGTCAATTAGTTATTCGCGAACATGGCAGAAACGTTCGTGAACAAAGTCAGAAGCTCACAATCGTGTCAGTTGTCTCCCCAAATTGATCGGAAAGTAGAGTAAGCGTTAAGGAAACACTAAAGAAATCCAGAGCGTCACAAGTCCAGGCGAGCCAGCTGAACGAAAATGCATAAGAAGATACGGTTGACTTTCTTCGAACCAAGTCGACTCACCCGACCCAGAAATGTGCGATTTGAAGGGGCCTGAGCGACATAAGGGCTGGGAAGAAGCCAGCGCTAGCGGCCTTCGCCTCCCTCTTGGGAAGGAGATTGACAAGAAACCTAGGAGCCATGGGAGACTGTGGCGAGGGGGGAAGGTTGTCAATGAGGCTCGGCAAGACATTGATAAGCTCAGTATATATGTGAACGTAGAGCACGATCCAAATGTAGGTTTCATGCGTAGGGTTCTACTCGAGCGCTCATTTGACAGGCACAGATGGACATTACGGCAGTATGAATCCGTTCAGCTGACCTGGGGGATGCGCGACGTCAACCGCTTGGGTAAAGCCCGCGAACGCACAATTTCCATAACACCAGTGTCACGAGCTATAATTCTGTCGATCCACAGGGGGCGCCCGAGCGAGAAACCGAGCGCTGAAACCAAGTTCTACGTCTGCGTCCGCACATAGTACCTTGTGAATATCGTGGGTGAGACTCTCATTGTCGCCGACTCGGGGCCAAGATGATGTGATGGCGGATTCAGGGTGGAGTTAATAGGTTAAAGTGGAGCTAACTTTCCGTAAGCTTACCTTGCATTTATGATGCATACTTACAATTGATCAATCGACCACCCACGAATGGTCGTCATTAGCTCGGCCGTCGTGAGTGTATCACTGAGCATTACCGAATTTGTTACAAGTCTTCGCTCGCCAAAAAGAAAAAAAAGCAATTGATTCAGACCCAAATTGAGAAGAATCTTTCTTCCAAAGGTACCCGCCTGAAACACTGGTGAGCCTACATGACAACTTCGAGACGTCAACAGTGCCACATTGTGACTGCGCATGCCAAACCTCCACATAACAAACCACCCACTGATTATAATATTGCGGAGGACCGGATCTATGAGTTCGCCGGCAAGCACTAGACTCTTATGGGAAAAGCGGTAGAATGACGCTACTGCCCAAATGCAATGTCGGAGGCGGTGGCGTCTTATCTGTGTTTACCCCGGATCACGGCTATTTGTCACACACTGGCATGTTTTGCAGTGGCATGAAGTCCAAGGTGGCATGCGTCACTCGTACTACGGTCGTCGCGGGGACGTAGTGCCACCGGCAAGCCTAAGCCCGCTTAACACTACGTTCGTACACATGGTAACCCGTGGGTGGGCGCGAGTTTCGTTGAGATTCCGTGGCCCACTCCCGCGGACCCATCAATTAATAATTGTGCCCACCTTCTTTAGCGCACCCACCCCCACTACCGTACGAAAGTTCTGCATGGAAACAGATCGTTCTTTTTTTTTCTTTTTCAAAATCTATTTTTCCTTCATCGTTTCTGTTTCTTCCCCCTTCGCGTGGGCTTCTTCACAGCGACCTCTTCGTCCTCTGCGATGTCCGACTTTCGTTTTCGTCCCGAGTCATTCCCGCTTTTGATGCTCACGACGGTAGCGCCCATTTTACCTTGCGCCAGCCTAGTAACTTGAGCCTCTGCGGTACTCCAGTCTGCGGCGGCATCGTTGATGGCATATCTACAAAAACCAGATTTAGTCAACGTTGTTACATTCCCATCAAATTCCCGCTATAAGCGCGAATGGGTATTTAAGTGCATCAGTTTCACCGTGCGTCGTCAACGCGGGGGGGGGACAGAAAACAATGACATGCATTCGCATCAGGGAATCGGTTAAAAGCGGGGATAGGGAGGGAGGAAGAAAGTGAAGAATCGAGAGCGGTCCAAGAGACGGAAAACAACTCACTTGCTCAGATGAAGTGATTCGATCATTGCGCGTTGTTTTTCGCGAAGAGCTCTTCCCACTTCATCCCCGGCTTCATCAAGTTCGTCTTCGACACTCATTTCAATTGGTTTCCATGACCTCGCTACTCCTCCTTCTCCATCGCCAGCCTCATCATCTTCAACACGATCCCCCTGGATACGGGGCTCGTTGTCTTTGGATGGGGGTGCGACAGGAATATCCACCCCGATGGCTTCCTTCTGGATATCGGTCAACTTCTTACTGATCTTACGAACGAGTTTGTTGAATAGTGCCAACGCTTGGGAAACCGGTAGCGATAACTCTTTCTGGAACAAACATCGGAAACCAATTTCCGTCATCGTCGCATAGTAGTTCCACGACGACGCTCACCTCCACCTCTTCGATTGATTTTCTTTGCAGGCCCATACCAAGAAGTATGGACGCCTGTATAGCGGAAAGGTTCACATCGTCCCCCAGTCGCTTGTCAAAGTAGAGCGAAGAAACGCAAGGTAAGAGGTCGAGGATGACATGATAGTCCACCATATTATTCGCGTACGAACTGAGGCGTTTCAGATCGAACGGCGTCGTGAGGAACGAGAGTTCGGATGAAGTAACAACTGGCAGCGGGGATGGTGAGAAATAGTGTCGGAACGGAACATGACCGACCGCTCGATGCCTACCTCGAGAGTCATCACCCTCGCCGCCCTTCTTGACACCCGCGTTAGCGGCTTCGAGTATACTCAATGCTGTCACGCTCCCAAACTCACTGAACTTGTATGAGAGCAACGAGAGGAAGCGTCGTCTGAAATCTACAAGATAAAACACAAATTTCTTTCTCTCCTTCATGATTTCAGTCTAACTCACCTTTTGCAAATTCACTCAGCCACTCGAGGTCGCTCTCGGTCGAGTTATTGAGCCCCCGAACCATCACGCATGTGTGTTCTCCCGTGAGCTCGGACTGTGTTTGCCGAAGATAAAGGGGCACGAAGCCCGCACGCTTCCAGAACCTATTTTCGATTGGAAAATCAGCATTATTGGCCGTGAGAGGTTGAAGTCATTGACACGCGTGGCATGTCAGAGAACTGCGGAAACGTGTGCGCGTACCTCAATAATTGCGGTGTCAACCCATACGAAACGCCCAGATAATCTAGACTTTCCGGTTTCTTTTCCGAGAGGCGCTGCAGTAACGGCGGCATCGCGTCCGCGGGACGGACGGCTGGATGGTCAGTTAAAATGTCCGTGTTCTTGGAACAACGAATAAGCGGACATAAAGATGCCGGGCCAAATCATACGGTTAGTCAAGGTTCGGGTATTCAAAAATTTGTGATAGGCGCACAGGATCAGTCGACGTAGCATCGGGATATGACGGTTCAGAAAGGGTGTTCTCGGAAACATTGAAGTACTCCCCACTGTAGAAGGAGTTGAGGGCCTTGAGGGCCCGGGAGCCATACCCCATCTACATGTGCATCCCAGGAAAAAAGAATCAGTAAGTTCATAAAATGTGATCCCGTTGGGTTAAATTATTGCCCCTCTCAGTGATACCGCAGAATTTACCACCACTGGGGACCAAGGAACGCGATGACAGGAAGGGGGCTGAACTGATCAAGAGATTGGTTACTCACATTAGCATAGTCTGGGTATGTCGCGATCCTGACTACTCGTCCACCGTTCAACATGCCAAACTTGCTCTCCTGAAATTGTTGTGCGACAATCCAAGGGATCATATCACCCCCTGCTCTCAAGCCCCTGCCCAAGCCCTCCATAATCGCAGCTTTACTAATGTTGCCTTCGAGTGCGACCTGGAGTACCACCAGTGGTTCCGGGAGGCACGATTCGTCGTCTTTAAGGGGTGGAAGCAAGACGAAGAGATGATGCGCGGGGGCATCCGACAGAAGTTGTAGATCGTTGGGTTGGTTTTTGTAATGCGAGGCGACGTATAGCGCCATCATCCGCTGAAGGAACATTTCGGAGGCGGGATGGTAGCTGAACAGTGTATCCCGTGAGACATAGTACAGCTCGCATGCAGACGGATGCGGGCATCCCTGCGTGGAAGCGACTGCAGACTTGGAGGAGATGGTAGCATCCAAGCACAAAAGGCCGTTGAGCCATTTTTCGATTTTGTCTCCGGCGCCATAACGAATAGGTGCTTCGAGTTTTATTTCGCGCAAAGTACGCGTTTTTGGAGCATTTGATTGCTCAGAAGCTGCCTTCTTGGAGGTTGACGCGGTCGCAACAGAAGATTCTTGTGCGGTAGCATCCTTGGTAAGGGAGGGACGGGTGCATTCCCGTAGCTGTTGTATGAGCTTGAGGGAAAGAGAACGACCGGTGCCTTCGTATCCGTTGATAGTCGACGCCATAAAGACAAGATATGGACCGAGAAGGTTGCGTACAAGAGGAAGAGGGATAGCCGCAGCCTCGTCGATAATGACGAGTTCGGCTTGTCCCAAGACATGGGCATCTTCAGGTTGAATGTACTAAAGAAACCGTTCGGACGAGGCAGCAGATAGTAAAATATGACCAACCTGTATAGTTTGACGATGTTGGCGGAACACGTTGACCCTGACAATCGCTTTGTTGAAATCAGGATTGGTACTTTGTAATATGTCGTAATCAAGGTGCTCTTCGTAGCCTAAAGCGTCCAGTCCCTTGAAGACAAACTCGAAGAGCGTCTTCAAATTCTCCGGGCTAGGACTCGTCGCAAATATGTTCGAATAGCCATGCGCCAGCGCCGCTGCAATTGCGAGACCCAACGCTGCCGACTTGCCACGTCCACGAGCAGCTGTAAGTGTCACGGTGGAAGCAAGTGTCTTTTCGGCGATGGCTTCCACAAAGGTGAGAATGGCTTGGG
>JBBPKB010000540.1:0-12422 GCA_038089035.1 Boletellus dicymbophilus
AGCAGGGAGGTGTTCAATTCCTTGGAGAGCAGTCTGGACAATTGGGTCAGAGGAGGAAGATTGTGTGAGGGCATCAGAGAGTGTGGTGTTGATAACATTGACAAATAGATCATTAGGGAGGAGGGTGACATCTGCATTGTCATCATCTATGGAGAGGATGAGGTCTGGGTGGCAAGAGAGTGTATCAGGACTGGCAAGATCTTTTCCAGGGACATGGGAGAATTTTAAATCAAAGTCTGCTAAATCAAGCAGCCAACATGCTTGGCAGTGATTAAGGTTTTGTGGTTGTCTGAAGTACATTAAGTTTTTGTGATCAGTGAACACTTGGACAGTGTGGGGAGATCTGTGGAGATAGTGGTGCCACATCTTCAGGGCATGAATCACAGCAAGGAGTTCTTTATCATAAATATCATAGTTTTGTTCAGCAGCTGCAAATGTCTGCAAAAGGTAGCTGCAGGGGTGCCAATTCCCATTAGAATCTGCTTGGAGGAGTATGTCATCAGAGGCATACTTTGAGGTGACAGCAAAGGGTTGAGAAATATCTGGTATGGAGAGCACAGGTTGTGATAGGAACACTCGTTTGAAGTGAGGAGACCAGTCCCATGCAGAATTATTTTTGGTGAGGTCAAGGAGAGGGTGTGTGATATCAGAGTATTTTGGGATGAATTGTCAATAGAAGTTAGTGAATCCCAAGAAGGAGCAGACATATTTGGCCCTTTTTGATACCAGCCATTCAGAGATCCCTTTTAGTTTAACTGGGTCCATTGCAATTTGGTTGGGTTTAACAATCATTCCAAGGTATTACACTTCCATGGTTGTGAATTTGTGTTTTTCTAGTTTCAGGCATAAATCTAAGTCCTTCATGCATTGCAATACTAGTTTAGTTCGAGCAGCACGCATTTCATTGTTGGGAGAGAATATGAGAAAGTTATCCATATAGATGACAAGCCAGCCTTCTGTGATCATATCTTGGAAGGAATCATTCATGAAATGTTGGAAGGTAGGAGGGAAGTTGGTTAAACCAAAGAACATGACAGTTGGTTCAAAAAGTCCTTTATGAGTGATGAAAGCGGCCTTCCACTGGTCACCTTCCTTGATGTGTATGTTGTTATACCTCCATCACACATTGAACTTGGTGAAAATGCAAGCTCCTTTTAATTTGTCAACCAGGTCAGAGATGAGAGGAAGTGGGTAGGCATTGCAAACAGTATGTTTGTTGAGGTACCAGTAATCCTAGCAAGGGTGAAGTCCTCCATCTTTCTTTTTTACAAAGAAGAAAGGGGAAGCTTGGGGGGATTTCAAGGAGCAGATCTTACCCATATGGAGATTCTCTTCAATGAAGTCTTTGGTAGCTTTCTTTTCATCTGAAGCTAAAGGGTAGATTTTTGAAACCTTTGGGATAAAAAAATTGTTGAGTTTTATGGCATGATCATATGGGTGAGGAGGACAGACATGATCTGTTGCTTCTTTTTCAAAGATGGAAGTGAAATTTGTGTATTCCAAGGGAAGGACAGGCTTATGTTTTTCTTGTTTGGCCTGCTGGGCAAGTTCAGTGGAAATACAGATCTTCCTGAGTCATTTGGTCACAGGGGAGTTGGGAAAGAATCTGGACACAGCTCAAGTGATTTGTCCAACTGTATAGGATTTGTGTGCTTCCTTTAGGAAGTAGTTGAGGTCCTCATTATCGAAGTAAGCAGAGAGAACTTTTCTGTTGTTGAGAAGATAATTTTGATGTCTTGGAGGGGATGGTCCTGGTCTAGGTGTAGTCTTGGTGAGGTTGTTCCCTCTATTGGTCACATGAGAGAAGTAGAGGTCCATGGATCAATTGAGTTTTACATCTATCTCAACAGTCTTCTTCTTCCAATCAATGGTCAGATTTGTAGCTTTGAGCCAAGGGTGTCCTAGGATGACATTTTCTTGTCTGCAATGGATGATGTGGAGCAAGAGTTTCTGGGTGATTGCACCAATACATGCAAAGATGGTAGTAGAGAATTTGACCATTCTATTTTTGTTGTCAGAGTGGTCTACATTTTGTATTTTGACAGGTTTCTGGAGTTGTTCTAGCAGGAGTTTATGGTATAAAGTCCCAATCAATGCTGGAGATTTCTGCACTGCTATCAATAAGGGCAGTAATGTCAACAACTTTTAGTGTACTTGAGGGGTCAATGATTTGAAGAGCAAGATGAACAGATGCATATTTTAAAACATCTATGAATACAGGGGCAGTAGTAACACAAGAAGTAGGAGGAAACACTTGCATCGAAGGAGTGTTCCTGTCTAAAAACCCTTTTGATTTTTATAGATGTTGGCCATGATGGCCATGTTTTCTTTGTCATTGTCTTCTATTTCCTCCGACTTGGAAAGATCCTCTTCATCATTTACTTTCACTACCTTTTGTACCTTTTGTTCCTCTGTCTTCTTCAGCAAAGGAGGCCTTTGGCCAGTCCTGTTCTTTTTAGAGCAATTGCATGCTAAGTGACTGTGTTTGCTGCAATAAAAGCAGTTTCCTTTGCAACAATATTCATTGTGTTGGGAAGGGGAGAGCTGGATGGCGTCAACATCCATGGCATCTGGATCATGTGCTGGAGTGGAATAGTGGGGTTTCATTGCATGGTACAAAGGAGTAGAGAGACTGAACATTGAGGGTCAGTTGTTGAAGGAGGACACAATGTCCTGCTGATTCCTAAAGTGAATTGCCTTCGCAATCCATGTCATGATATCTGTGGGCACCATTTCCATAGTATAGATGTGAGACCTAAGGACTGGGCGAAGTCCTTTCACAAAAAAGTTGATTAGGATCATCTGGTCAGTAATTTCCAAGTCATTTCAGCAAATGGAGAATTCAAAAATATAATCTTCAAGTGATTGTATAGTATGCTTGTCTTTCATCATCATCATGTTCTGTAGCTTTTCCAAGACTGTGATCTTGGTTTTCTTTGTTTGGAAGGTCTTTTCAAATAGGTCTAGGAAGTTGGTATACTTCCCAAAAGAGGAGGGTGAAGTAGCAAGCTTTTCTTTTCAGAAGGAGGTAGTCCAACTGAGGGCAGCACCCTTCATCATGTAGGAGAGGGCATGGCCAATCCTTTTTTTATCAGTGTCATATAGGGTTTCATTGATGAGAAGATATGTCTTGACCAAAAGCAACCATGCTTCAGCCTTATCATAACTTCCATCAAAGTCATCAGAAGCTCCAATTTTCAATTCTATTGCCTTTGGAGTGGTAGACATTGTAGTGGGGGTTACAGTGGAGGATTGAGTGGGTTTAGGAGGGTGAGGAGTGTGCAATGCTAGTGGGGTTGAAGTGGAGATAGGAAGGGAAGGTGGGGGTGCTGTAGAGATAGAAGGTATTGCTGTAACAGGTGACTGTTCAAGTGACAATTCCCTGGATGGGAATAGGAAGGTCAAGGGGTGTGGCAACAGAGTTCTGGATGGTTCTTCAGTTGGATTAGGGGTTGAGGATTGAGAAGAGTTTGATGGGACTGCTTCATCAGATCCAGAGTCAAGGGTGAGTTCATTTCTGAGCTCTCAGATACTGACATGTGGTAGGAAGGTCTTGGGAGGAATCTTGAATCAAGGATGACCACAACAACAATGGAGCAGATTGAGGAGGAAGCTAGATCTTTTGTTACTCTTGGTCCAGGTATGAACAAATGTAGACTTGGAAGGAAGTGCAAGTATCAGCTCAATGGTACAATGGCCAAAGAGACTACCTTCAGGGAAGGATCTGTATTGGTGGGTTGGAGTGAAGCAGAGGTGAAGGTTTGATGATGCAAGCTCTTAAGCATTTCAAGGACAGAATAGATTCAAGTCTCAAGTAGATCTAGCTTAAAGTACAAGCTGGTCTATGGAGGGTTTAAATAATCATGCCAAAGGTGCATGGACTAAGTATGGAATTGGAAGGGGAGATATTGTACAAGTAAAAGGAGGAAGCCCATTGAGCAAAAGAATTGTATGATATGTAAAGTACAGGAAAAGGAAGATAAGTCCATGTTGAAATGGATGAATATGTAATCGAAATGACTAAGCATAATCAAAAGGAAGAACAAAAGAATGATCTATGTTAAAATGGATTGTGACCAATACTGATGATGTTGTTGCCACTAGTACTATAGAAAAGGTAAGGAGAATGTAAAGAAAAGAGGTAAAGAGAAAGAACCATAACAATAACACTCATTGATCCTACATTTCCCAGCCAATAGCAATAGACACTCATGACTCACCATGACTCATGATGACTCCTAGCCAATAGCATAAGTCCCTCTTATCTGGGCTGTGTACAAGGCAGTGCATGGACTTCTGCAAGGCCATGTCAAACCTATGCCAAACCTATATGTTCTATATTTATTGGCCAATGGCATAATGGACTCTTATCTTGGCTATGTATATTTAAACCCAGTACCAATGGTGTATTTAGCTCTAGTATACAAACAGGACCACATATGTACAAACAGATGTAAATCCTAGTTTAGTATATAAAGGCCCAATGTCCCACCAGAAGACCTTAGCCTTGTCCTCTTTTGTTCACCTCACAAAGTGTTGACTCCCAACTCACATTGTCTCTAAGTGAAACAAAGGCTCTTTAGTGAGTTGTTTCATTAGGACAAGACTGTTCTTTACATCCCAGACACAAAATACTTAATTGCACTAGTGACCTTGATGGTTGTTTCATATGTATTCATCTTTGGAATGTCAAGCCGATCACTCATAGCAGTCCAGAGTGTTTACACTTGTTTGTTTCACTTACCATTTCCAGACTAGTCTCTGTGTGACTATCTGTTTGCATACTGTGTTTGTGCCTCCGTTTTGTAGATTATCACTGCAACCATTTTTGCAGGATATCATGCCTCTGTTTTGCACACTGTTTTTGTGCCATTGTTTATTTTGTTAACACCATGACCATCATCATTGAAAGGGAGCACTGACATTTTTGTTGTTCAGTGTTGTCCATCATCATATACACAGCATCAGTTAAACAAGAGTCAACCAACATTGATCTTGGCAGCACAGGCAGTATTGAAGGGGATCTAGTGAGAGAAGGACAACCTTGGTTCTTTACCAACAACAGAGGTTGGGAAGAATACCTGTATCAAGACCTACCATTCCCCAATCCAGCAGAGAATTTTTACACACTGTTGTCATCATCTTGAGATGTGACACCAAAGCCAGAACCAGTGGACTGGACACCAGTTGCACTTCACAGCAGGCTTATTCAGAATCAACACCACTCATGCACTGGCATATGCTCCATGCTCAAACACTCTACCACCATGGGATTTGAAGATATCCCTCACTTTGTCAATTAGTTATTCCTTCACAGAGAAGTGGATCAGATTATTCAAGAAGAGTTGGCACTTGGTGTTGAACAAATTCAGTTTAGACAAAGAAGAAGACTCACAGCTTACACAGCAGCAGAGGAGGTCAATCAAAAGTAGGAGGCATGTAATTGTATATGGGAATGCACTCCCACTCCACATCCTCATGCTCATATGTACTTACCTCATCCTTACTTATCTTGTTGGTCAATGAACTACAATCTTAGGGATCCTTCACACATTCCTTTACCACTCTTTGACCTAAAGACATACTTAGACATCCTACATGTTACTATTGTCCTTACTATGCAAACTAGTCAGATGATAGTACTACCAAGTTACTTCAATCAGAGAAGGAGATTGTAGTGTACTTACACAGTTGCAAATCCTGCAGAACAATTGTGTCAGGCACCAAGACCACATAATCCACTAGCAGCAAGAGTAACCATGGAATCTTTGGACAGTTCAGAAGAGACATTACTCAATTAGGTTGATGAACAAGCAGGAACATATTATCTTGATATTGGTCAAGATAATCCTACTCATTGGATTCTTGTTTTGTATTGCATACTTGACACAAGTGTCAGTAGCAAGAGTATCTACAAGAGATACAGAAGAAGACCAGGAGTAAGCATGAGAGAACATGCAGAGTTTTTCTTTATAGGCAATATCTGTAAACTCTACACCACTGATTGTTGAAGCAGCACCACAAACTGTTTCTAGGAAGGAGGTCACAGCACCACCACCAGTTTACCAGCAGTCACTTTGAGAAGCAGTAGCTTTATTGTAAGCAGCTATTGCTCAGGCAGTAGTGCCCACAGTTATACCTGCACTACCAGGACCCAGTCATTGGAGAAGTAAGAATCCTTATGATTCAGAGGAACCTCTTGACTTTTATGAGGAACAAGCAGAAGTTCACATCACATGAATGATTACTTCATTGTTCTTCTCACACTATTTATCATCTATTTGATCACATTGGTGATCTTTGTGAAGCTTTATTTGGAAACTATCAGGTTTCTTTTTCATTGGTTTTGAACAGAACCTATCTTTCAGATCAGTGGACTGAATATCCATTTGGAGATAAGAAGACTGTGTAACTACAACAGACTGAACTACATTGAGCAGAGGGCAGACCCTCATGTAGCAGAATGATACTGAGAAGCTACCACATTTGGTCATGCAAATGAGGACAGTACCATAGTGGTACCAGGCTTGGAGATACCTGAGTCACAACAAGGTTGGGACTACAAAGCAGAGTATTTCACAGAACCACAACCAGGAACAGAACCAGCTATTGATTGGAGAGACCTTGACAACAACAGCTGGGATCTGGCAAACAGAGAAGGAGGATTCATACCATAGAACCCAGAGGATTGGAATCAGGACAGTTGGTATGGCACAGACATACAACTACCAGGTGGACTACAGCCCAGACACATTGAGGATATTCCCAAAGAATTATCTGTGGAGCAAACAGAGTTATTGGAGCTCAAAGTGCCCAACAACCAGGTTAACATCTACATTGTCCCCTTTCCAATAGCTATACACAACAAGTCAGGACATATTGTCCCAGGAACAGAAGTTCACATGGAATTGGTTTGATTCACAGAATCATCCCTCACTGACAGAAGTACAGAAGCTTCTACATACATTACAGAACAGGAGTTCCTTACAAGGAAACTCATCATCACAGTAAACTTCTTAAGACTGCAAGATATTTGGAAAGATCCTTTCACAAATATGACCATGCTTATTGCAAGTAGTATTTATTTCACACTCTTGATTTTCTTGGAAATCATCTTTCTATTCTTGGTCCTGTATCTTATCATTTGGTTTTTAGCCAAACCATGCACATTACCATCACTCCAGAGAAAGCAGATTTCTCATAGTGTTAGGACTAGGATTCTCTCACAGAATTGCAGAGCAGAACATACCTTTAGGCATTAGTCAGGATAGCTAATCAACTGGCAAACATTATCCTTGAATCTTGGATAAATTTGGTCATTGGCCATAACCAAGCATTGTGTTATGCTTGGTCCAGGTAGGAACAAGCATAGACTCTAAGGGTGAAACAATTGTCAGCCTAAGATGTTTCAATCTAAAGGCTACCTTCAGAGAAGGATTTGAGGGCATTCCATTGAGGGAATGTATTGTATTGTATTGCCTGAAGATGCCAAGGCGAAGGGACAAGAGGTTGGTTGAGGAACCTCTAGTCTGTTATATGTTGATAACCCAGAGAGATGTTCTGGGGAAGTGTCAAGTCAAGGGATTGGTCTTTGAGAGGAGATGCTCAGAGGATAAGGATATCATAAGGAGATCAAAGTGGATTGTGAATATCACAGAGTATCCCTAGTCATAGAGCAAATCATAGAGTCAAAGAGTATCATTGATTCATAGAGTAGATCTAGCTTAAGGTACAAGTGATGCTACAGTATGGTTTATATACTCGAGGGGACAGTGCACAGACCAAGATCAAGAAAGGAAGGAAGACATCATATGAGAGGAGGGAGAAAGGCAATAGGCCGAAAGAGAATTGTACAATGTTGAGAATTCCAGAATGGGAAAAGGGAGTCTGTGATCGAACAGACAATCTAGTAATCATAAATGAGTAAAAGAAGATGAAAATAAGAAAGATCTGTGATCAAATGGATGATCACCTAATCAGGGTGAGTAAGCAAGATCAGAAAGATAAAGAGATCCATGATAAGATGGACGACTGCATAATCAAGAGGACTAAGCAGGATATTGAAGGAAGAAGAAGGAGAATCTGTGTTAGGATGGATATAAATGTAATTAAGATGACAATGTGGGAATGATCATCATGAAGGGATCATCTGTGTCAAAGGGTCAATGAAAGGGATTAAGAAAGGTGCAAGGACATAGCGTAGTCTGAGAGAATCATCTGGATAAGAGGTCAGAAGATAAGGTAATGTATAAGGACAAAGCATAGTCCACAAAGTAAAGGAAAAGAAAGGAAAATCGTAACACATTGCAAGACATTGCTATCACTACCACAGCAGTGCAGGCTGCAAATCAAAGAGTAGAAGCATTGGAAAAGCAGAGAGAGGCTTTACAGGAATCATTGGAATGTGCAAGCAAAGCATGTGATGAAGCTAATGATAAAGCCACCAAAGCAGAGCAATACACTCACACTCTTATAGGAGTTGGTCTATAGGCCAACACAGCAGATAGGGCAGCAGCACCACATTCCACTGCATCCTCTGGCACCAACAAGGTCAAGATATTCTCAGACCCTAGAACCTATGCATTATCCATGAAAGATTTCAATGAGTGGTGGACAAAGATGAGAGCATGGCTCAACTGTAACCTGAAGTAGTTCACATTGGATACTCCAGTAGGACAGAAGAATTGTGCCTATGCAGTATTATTGCACTTGAAAGGAAAAATGGGTTCTTTCTATACAGAAGTTGAACTAGAGAGAATTTCACAAGGAATATCTGTTCTTGCACAATAGAGGAATCTAGTTGCTGACATCAAATCACTGTTTTGACCAGTCCTTCAACAGAATTGGGCAAGCAAGAGACTCATGGGATTCCACCAGGGATCACTATCAGTCAATGTCTTTTATGCAGAGTTCTTAAACCTCTGGCACAAGACAGGCAGAAAGGAACAAATTGGACTTTGGGTTCTAAAGCACAATGTCAGCAATGACATCATGCTTGAGATCTTCAAACAAGGACTTTGCATGGACAACATCAATGAAGCCTTGGCAAACTTCAGGAAAGTCAGAAAGACCTTAGAAAAATTCAAGCTCTTTTCCCAACCCATTCAGCATCACTCAGGATTGGCTACCAAGGAGGAACATAAAAACTTCCACTGAGCAGCTTACTTTCTTGAGGAGGAATACAATCAGGACTATGGCATCATTGCTTTCCAGAGAAAGGACAAACCTTCTCCAAAGAAAATCACTAAATGCCACAACTGTGGACAATCAGGACACTTCTTGCAAGAGTGCACTAAAATGAGTATGAAGTGCAGCTCTTGTGGTTTTTGACAAGGAGGTCATCTGCAAGGTTGTCCCAAGAGAGGAAGAAAGTTTTCAGACAATGAAGATGACCTTTGGAGACACCCAAAGGCCATTAGGAAACTCTATAATGCCTATGAGCAAGATGAAAGTCCTACTCATATGACAATCAGGAATATGTCTCATGATGAGGCAAAAGCCTTCTTCTTTGACATGAATGAGAATGAAGAATAAAGCACTCAGGGAAAAGGAAAGATGACATGATTCATCTAGGATCTCATGCCATTAGACTAGATACCTATGGTTTGAAAGAATCAGATTCACAGCCAGTGGAGTCTTGAGTTAAACTTGAGCTTGGCAGGGACTTAAAACCTGTGCTTCATTCCACTATCAACCACCCAGAAGTTGATCATTAAGACATTTGAGAAATACAGATCCAGTCTACAGGACTACAAGAAATCTCTCTACCTATAAAGGTTTCACCAGGAAAGTCTAGCAACTTGAAAAGTTACTTGGACATCTAAGCCTTAGTGGATAGTGGAGCTAATTGTACCAGCATGGATAAAGAATGGACTGTCAAGAATTGCATTCTCCTGAGACTTAGGGAAAGATCCATTCCCATCTACAACATGGATGGAACCAGAAATGCAGCAGGAGATGTTACACATTATGCTGACATCATCATTGATTACAAAGGACATTGGGAACAAATACAAGCAGATGTACTTGAACTCAGAGTCAACACAGTGATACTAGGATACACATGGTTCAGGTGCACAACCCTACTATTGATTGGACTAAAGGGACACTCATTCTAAACAAATGTCCTCCCACTTGCAAACAGCTAAAGACCAGACACATGAAGACCATGGCTAAGGAAGACAGATATGAACAGGAGTTTCTGAGGGAATCCTATTCACTTAGGAGTACCATGGAACATCTCTATGAGCAGAACAAGGGAAAGGCAAAACCAAATCCCATGGATATTGTGCCAAGAGAATATCACAAGTATCTACACATATTCTCCAAGAAAGCATTGGAACACATGCCACTTCGAAAACCTTGGGATCATGCTATTGACCTTGGGGACACATTCACACTGAAGAAAGGAAGGCTTATATCCCTTTCACTGGATGAGCAGAAGGAAGTTAGTGACTTCATCAATGAACATCTAGAGAAAGGCTATATCTGACCTTCAAAGTCACCCCAGTCTTCACCAGTATTCTTTGTACCAAAGAAGGATGGACAAAAGTGAATGGTTCAGGATTATAGGTACCTCAACAAGCATACAGTCAAGAACAACTACCTGTTGCCACTCATCTTGCAACTAATAACAAAATGACAGGAGCAAAAATATTCACCAAGATGGATCTATGATGGGGTTACAACAACATTAGGATTAAGAAAGGACACAAATGGAAAGAAGCATTCATTACACACAGAGGAGCTTACCAGCCACTTGTAATGTTCTTTGGACTTTGCAACTCCCCTTCAATATTCCAGCAGATGATGAATGAATTATTCAATGACCTTGATTGTGTCATTGTCTATATTGATGATCTTTTGATCTACACCAAATCATCATTGCAGGAGAAACATGACAAAATCATGTTAGAAGTTCTCAAACAGCTTTCTGACCATGACCTCTTTGTCAAACCCAAGAAGTGTTCATTCAGAGTCAAGGAAGTAGGATTCCTCAGAATGACTATCTCACCCTCTGGAATCAAGATGGACATGTACAAAGTGAAAGCTATCTTAGAATGGCCTGCACCTACCAATGTCAAAAGCATTCAAAGCATTCTAGGACTTGCAAACTACTACTGAAGGTTCATAGAAGGATACACTCAGATAGCATGCCCTTTACATGATCTGATGAAGGACATTACATTTGCATGGATGGAATTGCAGGAAAAGGCATTTGATGACCTAAAGCACTGTTTTACCATGGTGCCCATCCTCACTTTCCCAGACATTGACAGCAAGTTTCGATTGGAAACAGATGCATCAAACTTTGTTACTGGCACTGTTTTGTCAATTGAAAAAGAAAAACAATGGCACCCAGTCACATTCTCCTTGTACACAATGACACCTGAACAGCATAACTATCCCATCACAGACAAGGAAATGCTTAGTATCATTCTCAGTCTGGAACAAGGGAGATATTACCTGGAAGGAGCATACCACAAGTTTGAAATTTGGAATGATCATGCTAACCTTCAATAGTTCATGAAACAACAAGATCTCAACAAGAGACAAGCTTTTTGGGCATTGTACCTTTCACAGTTCAATTCCAAATGGTTATACAAAATTGGATCTACTATGGGCAAGGCTGATGCCTTATCCTGATGTGAAGATCACACAGTTGGTACTGACCAAGACAACAAAGGAGTCATGGTCATACCTCAAGAACAAATTGCAGTTACTAGAACACAGAAATCAGTTTCTTTCTCTTTTGACTCAGACTCTATAAAAGACAAAATCAGAATAACAATACAAAAGCTAAAAGAATCACAAGAAAGTTCTCTTTGCTCATTATCTGGTATTTGTGCTGAAGAAGATGGATTATTATTGGATTTAGATGGATATATTTATATTCTGGATGACATGGATCTCAGAATGGAAGTCCTTCAACTCCATCATGACACCCCAATCACTGGTCACTCCAGAATTGACAAGACACTTGAACTGATACAACAAAGTTATACATAGCCAAGCCTCATGACCTTTGTCAAAGATTACATCTCACAATGTGATCATTGTGCATGCTTCAAAGGATCAAACACCACACCTGTAGAAAAGCTATATCTTCTTGATGTTCCTGACAATCCTTGGATGGATATATCAGCTGACTTCACTACAGACCTTCCTTTTTCCAGCACACACAATTCTATTCTGGTGGTCATCAATTGATTCTCCAAAGAAGTTGAATTCATCCCTTGCAACAAGAAAATTATAGCCTTGGAAACAGCCAAGCTGTATGTGTCTCATGTGTGGAAGCAACATGGCTTACCCACAACAATTGTATTGGATCATGGTCTACAGTTTGCATCACAAGTCATGAAAGATATATGCAAGAAGTTAGGAATCACTCCCAAACTCTCTACCACATTCCATCCCCAAAC
>JBBPKB010000541.1:0-12405 GCA_038089035.1 Boletellus dicymbophilus
TGGACCCACGTCTGCGGTGTTGTCCAAGGAAGAGGTCCAGGAAAATTTGACCTTTCTTCGAGAGCGCGGCGGTGTCCACTTGCTTGTATACTGCATCAATGCATTACATTCTACAGAGTGGGTTCATGATATCCATCGCGTCATCGTCTCAAATCCAGGCTCGTCGCAACGCGTTCCCGCGGTCGCCGTCATCGTTGGAGTCCCTGATGTGGATCAGCAGAGTTGGTGGTCCAAGACTAGGGATACTATGATCAATCGAGAAGGACTCTGCTTCGATGACCACGCATTTATCCCATTGACGGCAACAGGTGCTCAGTCTCTTACCGGAGGTCATATCACGGAGAGTCGTCATGCCCTACATTTACTCATTCTTCGAAACGCCGACTCTGAAACGGACTCGGATGTTCAACGTGCGGCTTTCTACAGACAACGGTCCATTGGAAACTCATTCCAATCCCTTCTCCTCATGTTAGCGCGGAAGCCCTCTTCTCAGGCATTTAGCTCCAAGGCCGTCGACATCGTTCTACTTGGGGGGGTTGGTGTGGGCAAAAGCTCCCTTATCAATTTGATTGCAAGGGAAAATGTTGCGAGGGTATCGTCGGACACCATAGGGTGTACTAAGACCGCCGATAAGTATACTTTTGAAGAGAAGGGAAGAATCTTTCGTTTGTACGACACCCCTGGCCTGGTTGATCCTCAGATGGGCGACAAATCCTTTTTTGAGCCAATTGATACCATCCAAAAACTACTGCGCAGCCTAGAACACGGGAGCGGCCCAGACCTAGTCCTCTTCTGCGTCGACAACTCGAAGCCAGCAGCAGCTTTCAAGAGAAACTATCGTATTTTTTCCAAGTTTATCTGCAACAGCAAGGTTCCGTTCGCTCTGGCAGTTACGAAACTTGAGGGACGTCATGGTGTGGATCAATGGTGGAAGCAACACGGTAGCTCAATTCGGAAGTATGGCATTGATCGTTCAAGGTATATTGGTTTGGAACGCGAGGAAAGACACATGGAACCTAACATGGACCATGGGGAGAGGCAGCTGAGAGAGTCCCTCTTGTCGCTCTTTGCCACTTGCGCTGATCGACAGAAGAATGGGGTGGCGTTAGTACATTCCTCGATGGAACGGTTCGCCTTCCTCCTACGTTCTCGAGTATCGACGCCAGAGAGGACAGTGATGAAGCAATGTGGGTTGGAAGAGGAGACCGCTCGAGAGCTAGTCAATCGTATCGTTTCTTCGAAAAACAAGGTACATACCTCTTTCTCGTGTGTACAGGTCGTTGCTTAGATCATTTCTTGGGTACTAGTCCGTTGATAGATTCGGTGGTTGTGTAAGTTGAATGTGAAGATACCTCTAGGTTCAAGGACTTTCGTGAGTGATTGCCGGTAACATCTGCTCGCACTGACTCAAAGCTTCATAAGCGGCTTATTATTTGAAGTTTGAAGGCCACGTTTTTATCGGTAACCATTCGTTCACACTATCGCCCGCTATCTAAATTGAGGTGGAGGCTGCTACCAACCATCGCTGCGGCACCACCACCACCCGGACGTGGACACGCCGTTTCCCTGTTGCTGGACGTTGACTTGCAGGCTGGATGGGCCAGACACGATACATAGCCTTGACACGTTACTTGTGGCCATGTTACTTCACCATGACCAGAGTTCGCTGCACGATGTCCACGATGTTGCGGTGGCCAACTCATTGTACTACCATAGGAGAATTTGGACATGTAATGTTTTCAGGCGACACACCATCCATAGATCAAGCTTCAAGCTTCGCGTGTTAACTCATCTATGATAGAACCCCGGCGGAAAGCACATTCCAACCCCTACCATGCATGGCACGTGGCATCAGTCCTCGTGTCGACCACGATTAATCACCGAGGATCATCTGGACCAGTCGAGCCTCACAACACCCTCGTGCGCGTTTACCCTACCAGAACATAAATACCGTCTTTCAATCCGGCCATCCTTCACTCTTCCCACCTCCACTCATACGCCTCTTGATTGCTAAGTACGGTTTACATATCTTCACATCCTTTGACCATAGTGGTATGTATCTTGCACGTCAGCCGATGGGCCACGATCTGAACTCCCGATAGATCACTGATGAGTTCTTCGCTTAACATCATCTTGTTTGGGGAGACGGGTGTTGGCAAGAGCTCTGTGATTAACCTGATTGCTGGAAAGCAAATCGCCCAAACTTCCCCGGACGTTCAGGGATGCACCATGTCTTTCAAACCGTACACTTTCCCTGTCAACCACCGAACCTTTCACGTCTGGGACACGGTCGGCCTTGAGGAGCCAGAGATGGGGATCAATGGCTATCTCCCCGCGATCGAGCAAGCTTGCGATCTCATCCATCAACTGACGAGCCGAGGTGGCGTTGACCTACTCCTCTTCTGTATTCGCGGAAATCGAGTGACTGCGACGACCCAGAGCAACTACAGGTTGTTCTATGAAGTGCTCTGCAGGTCTCAGGTCCCCATCGCACTCGTCATTACGCATCTTGAACGGGAAGCAGACATGGAGGGATGGTGGGAGAGAAATGTCGTCAGTCTAGAAAAGTACGGCATCAAGGCTGCAGGTCACGCCTGCGTTACCGGATTGCCGACGCACAGCAAATACGGGGAATCGCGACGAAACGTCCTCACGTTATTGGATGGGCATAAGGGCGACGGAAGGTTTACGATGCCACCAGAGGGGTGGCTCATCGAGTTTTTGCGTATGTTTGGGATGTTTGCTCCCCCTGTGAAGAAGGAGTCAAAACGCAAGGAAATAGCGAAGGTCTTGACGCAACGCTGCAAACTGGATCAGGACATAGCGAAGGAGCTTGCTGCCAAGCTAGAAGGAGCCTAGGTTCGATGATCCTACCTTATATTCACGAACGATACGGCCACCTAAATTTCTCTCTCCAGTCGTACATGTTTTTTTTTGATTAGTTCATATGTTTTGAGTTGTGACTCCGATGTTGTCCAGTAGCCGGAAGTTGAGGTCGCTAAAGTGCGGAAGGAACGGACTTGCGGTGAACTAGACAAGCTGGAACTCGTCGTTCAGCCGAGGAGACGTATAGCTCCATCTGCTACCTGTCCCATCAAGGTTGACAGCAGTAAGCGCAAACGAGTTCCTTTAATGATGAACTCGAAGCGTACAACCGACCATCTGTAATGTGTATCCAATATATATATGGCTTGTTCACCTCCAATTGATTGCGCTCCCCATAATCCTGATGCCACGAATTTTCAATAGTGTCCCGATTTCCTTCAAATCTCTGGCAGGTCTAGACAGCGATAGCAACTGTGAGCTCCATTCAAGCTCGTTACTATCGAGATCCCAGGCGTTAACCCATAAACACGACACGACCGATTGGACTGTAAGATACGGGATGATAAATATCACTTCGAATCTCATCAAAATTTGGAGAGCCTGATCTCTGGGAATCGCTCTGCGTGCAATTTCGGACACGATGGGCCTCGTAAGATCTACGAAGGTTTGCCATATAATCTGTCCAATCGTCAAGGATACAGGAGTATAATAGTACGTGATATTGAACTTGGACGGCAAGTAAACACCACGGTCGTATAGTGCTTCCGTCTCAACTCCATCTTCGGTTGTGGAGCTCAGAACGTTCTTTGTGAAATGACAATTGGAACTGCCTTGGTGATCCTGCGCGGAAACGAGGTGGTCGTAAGCGCGGAAAAAGGTAGCACAAAAAAATATGTACACCTACACGATAAACCAGTGTTGCACCAGCCGAGTCTTGAGCGCGCGCGGAAGTAACGGTTTCCGACAAGATCGGGTCACGATGCTTTGTTCATATCCGCGAGCGATATATCCGTCGTATTTATTTTCGCGCAATCATCCGATTGATTGGTCAAAAAAAAAGAAGCATAGAGTTCCAGTCCAGTCTCGTAGAGAAACAACACAGATCAAGCTAAGGATCGCTGGAACCTGCCACCGGTTAGCAAGCAATGTAACATCCAATCGTAGAATGTGCCTCGCCTTCATTGTCTACCAAATTCCGTATCCGAAACGTCCTGCGATATGTCGGGACCTAGCATACTTAAGCTTAGCGGACTCGGAGCATGTATTATTTATCGTTTTCTTGTCGACATAGTCTTGCCCTGCGTTCGTAAATCGCGACAAGAATCATTCTGACATCTTGCGGCTAGGAATTACACGCATGGTAAGTGACTTGCCATCGGCATGGGCTCCGTGGAAACACCTTTCTTAAAATCAACATCAGACCCTTTCATTCTCTCTTCGTTCTAAATCGCTTTGGTAATAGTCGATGTCGATGCGTTCAGCCGAAGAAAAATTTCTAGCTGAGTCTGTGCATGGCTATACGAAACGCGTCACAAAGGCTGTTTGGTGCCCACCTAAGTTTGGCGCATCGGAAGTCGGCAAACACACATGCTTCGACCACGTGCACGAAAACCTTGCATTATGCAGTACCGTGCGATGATTATTGCCAGCTCAGGGTGGGTAAGGTGTCCCGATTGCGCTCATCGTGTGTGAAAAATCCACTGACGAAAGGAGAATGAGGTATGTGTGTGGACGGTCCCTGGGCCCACGTATGTATGTCGCCATTAATTATGACGAACGTCACTATCATGACGTCTTTTTTTAAAAAAAAAACGCGCCTTGCTTTGAGTGAGTCTCCGATTGCTAGTTTCTTCGTAATCATTATTTGGAAAGCCAATCGGTCTTCGACCGTATCCTCCGATTGGGTAGTAGTGCATTAAAAAAACACTGTGATCAGTGTAAACATTGAGGAGCAGTACTTACCATAGACGACAAATTGGCTAGAGTGCACTTTTTCTCTGGAAGAAAAAAAGGTAATTAAACATTAAAGTTAATCCAAATGCGTACAAACCCAGCCTCCCTCGATCGGGAGAGGTACTGGTGCGGCTTGGTCCGAAATAAAGACGGAGAAAGTCCGGCTTGCGCCTCTGTAGTTTCGATCAAGGCTCAAGGGGTTGCACGGTGCGTACTATACGGTAGCAAGAGAATTAGCCGCGAAGCGGCCATCATGAGAATGTCTTTCCTATTGGTGTCAACTTCGTAACCCTTACTTCTTGGAGAACGCTACTACGATGTCACCAGTACTAGGAATAGCTACACGTAGACACTGAACGGAAAGGATTGACTGATTCTATGGCTCCAGCACTATGTGGTCGAGGGGTGATCGGGACCCATTATCGATATAATCGATCTGCTCACGGTATAAGTACAAGCGGAACTACGTAAATAACTGTAGCTGTAGTATGTACGTCATAAACTTAATCTCCGTTAGAGAATTCGAGGTCGCCACTTACATAAATGGCTAGGGAGTTAGCGTGTAACGGAGACGCTCTCCGGAAACCTAAGTATATATGCTATGTATCCTATAGATCATTATGGTCGCAAGACGGGCCTGAAAAGTATGGAAGATGTCCAGGGGATATTTGCCTACAGATGCATATTTTCTGTCTTCCACCAAACAATCACTGGTGCGCCAGCAATGCCGCTAGACGTTTCGCCATTTCCCCGTCCATATTGCAGCGTTTGATTAATGTCTTGACCATCTTCTCTCCTTTTGGTGGATTTTTGTTATGCAGAAGGTTTCCCAACCCCACCAACAATCTTGCAAGCCATGACTCTGGTGGCATTGAAAACCTTTGTTTGTTGTGCAACTGTGACAGGAGAAGTTTGTGCAACGTTGTCTTTGATTCACCATACTTTGTCTCCTCCTCCTCGACACCGGTGACACAGGCATGGCCAACACTATGAATGCCATATGTTTTGATGTGTTCTTCGTTTCTTAACCACCAGTCCTCCATATTCACTTCTCTCTCCAGATTGGTGACAACCAAAGCAATGGGGACCTGCTTGTTGCAAAGAACTTCAAAAAAGAGACGATAATTGCCTTGAGTTGTTGCCGTGATCCTACTGCCTCGGATACAAAATAGCAAAAGATCGACGCCTCCCGCGTTAGCCAAGTCACGGATGAGCGTATGGGCCTTTTCGATCGCGGACAGATATCCGTTGACGCCCATCGTGGGTTCTTCGAGGCCAACAGTATCCCAAACAGTGACTTGGGCGTCCGCGAAGGCAAAGGTATATTTCGTGGATCGTAAGGTACAGCCTTCAACATCAGAGGATACTTTTGCGACGGGGTTCCCAGCGAGGAGATTGATGACTGAGCTTTTTCCGACACCTGTCTCCCCAAAGAGGATTATATTGAGTGTTCCTACAGTATTTGGGTGATTAAATAATTATGACGCAGATTGGACGGTGGCGTACTCACTATCGGATGGGGACATTTGCGAGGTATATAGTCGTGAAAGACTTGAATGGACAGCACCTGACTGATTTGTTGTGGACTAGAAAAAGAAGGAAGTGGCCACAAGGTTGAAACGTTGATGAGCTGCGGTGGACACCGACTGTGGACCGGTCCAACGTGGAGATGGTGAAACACAGCTCAGGCAATGCGCCACGCACGAACATCACGCAAGTAAATCCACGCACACCGAAGGCCTGTACTTTAGATGGTGGCCTTGAGCAAGTCGGACTCTCGGACTTTCGCCCGTAATCCCATTGTCCGCTCTCTGGGGTCGGATCGGCCGAGTAGCGGGCAGATAACTTAGCGACGGATAATTTGCTGTGTGGTAATGTTATCATTGTGTGCTTGGCATTATTATAGCCTAGCCCACGTTTGTCGAAGATTTGAGCTCACTCCCGTAGCACGGATGCTCGTGTTTCAGAGCCCAAATCTCAGGGCGAAACTTTGAGCGTGATTAATAAAGAGTTGATGTCACCGTCTGAGATTGAAATTGACCGAGTCGGAGACATTCGGCACTTGTCCGGGCGGTCTTCCGAGTTGGCGGTGCGAGAATGGTGGCCCTAAGTTAATGTAATGTTCCTTGGGAGGTTCTAAAAGTGAAGATCAGGATAAAATTAAATCGTCGAGGCGTTATCGTGATACAGGTGAAATGAGATAAGTGGGGGCTGTCAAGGACGGCGATGGTTGCACATCAGACATATCTGTCGCTGTGTCAGGAGAGGTTAGACTGGATCGGTTGCGGGGTTGCTGCCGGAGAGACGGAGAGCGGGAGGAGAGGGGGGGGAAAGTGGAAAGGCATGCCTGCCACACGTGTTGATTTTCCCCATTCGTCGCGTGATCCGACGTGAGGACGACACGAGGCACGTCGCCCAGCAGCAGCAGCACTACTGGCAGCAGTCGTGCCAGTCCGTGATGGGCGTGCTTGAGGAGCAGTTAACGTTATCTTGGCTGCGCCCGATTGTCATTGTCGCGTCGTCTTCCACTGGGTCGCCTCAGCACAGCCACACATCAGGCTCAAAAGCCATGCTCGCTCCCGCTTTCTCTTCTCACGCCTTCTTCACAAGGCCATCCCGGCTCTCCCTCCCCTCCTTGACGACGACCCCGACGACGACGACGACGATCCCGCCCCCCACCACCACCACGCCGTCCTCCCCCATGGCGGCGCGTCTCCTCAGCCTCGCCGCAGCTGCCGTTCCTGCTGCGGGTGCATCTCAGTTTGCATCCGCCCTTTTCGGCCTCCGCGTCTCGTCTCCCGCTGTTGTGTTTCTCGCCACCCTCTCTCTCGTCCCTTCCAAGCCTCTTTCCCCGCCCTCTCCCTCCCCGATCACCCCCGTCGTCGTCCAGTCGCGTGTTCCCAGAAAATCCCTCATCCTTTCTCTTCTCTCCCTCGCCGCCCTGTCTTTCCTTGTCGATGGTCTTGCTTATGCAGCGTACGCCGTCCTCAATGGCGTCTGGAGGCCCGGTACCGGCGTCGAGCTCGCTGCCCTCCTTGGTCTGATTGCTTACTCGGCTCTTGCCGCGCTCGGAACTTACAAGGACGTCAACAACATCGAGATCTGGTCTCGCAAGCGCGTTAAAGTAGCTATTTTTGTTGCGTTGGCACTTGATCTCGCTCAGGTAGTTCTTTTGGTCCTCTCGGTCCAATCACTCAGTGAGTGTAATCATACTGTTGTGCTCTGCATGCTTATTTTCGTCATTAGATCCAAGGCACATCTGTGAAAACTCCAAGCTCTCCGCGTGCATCCCAGAGTCTCTTCATTTCTTCACCCCGCTCCTCCGTGTCATCGTCCTTCTTCCCCTTTTCATCGTTCTCCTTTTCCCTCGCATCGTCTACGTTCCTGCGGAGGCACAACCCGCGATTGTTCAGGCTGAAAGTGCTCCCCTTGTTGGACAATCAAGTGTACTTCTTCAGGAAGACAGCAATGAAGTAGTTTCAGGGGGGGAGGGTAGTAAGTATGGCACCTTTGCACATGATCTTCCCGGTCCCAGCACGGTACCAATTCACTCCCAGGTAAGTTGATACTTTCCTTCGCTCTACCTCGCGCTACGCTTACCAGGAGCCCGCTGCTTGTTTCAAGTCGGATTCATCATGGTCCATCGTATGGCGAGTGCGTTCTTATGTCCTTCACGCCAAGGTTCTCCTCGTGAGTTCAAGTAACATTTTCGCTGCAATAATTTGATATATCATCTTATCAGTGGCTCATCACGTTGCTTCACGTCTTGACACGAGTTTTCACTGCCCTTATTCCGCTTTCCCTTGGTGTAGCTCTGAATGCACTCGTTTCGTCATCATCTGTTCCAATTCCAGCTCCCTTCGGCATTTCTCCGTACCCGTATATTTTCATTCATGCTCTGTCGCTCTTCCTCATTTCCCCTGGTGGCATTCCATTCCTTAGCGAGACTCTTATTTCTCGTCTCGGTGTTGAAGCTGACGATGTACTTTCATCTCACTATACTGATCACGTACTCGGGCTTTCCCTTGGCTCTAGCAAGGATAAGCTGCCAGAGGATCTGCATGCCACGACGAGCGATGCCATAACAAGGGTTCTCCATGCCGTTTCGAATTTGGCGGCTGCAGTCGATGATGCCTTGGTTGGCGTAGTCGTACTTGGCATACTCTTTGGTTGGGAATTTGGTGTCTTTATCCTGATTGCTTTGGTCATATATGGTATGTGTGCTGCTGGGTGTTTTTTGACTGGCCATAGCCTCACTACGTTGTATAGGATATGTGATTTGCCTCACTTGTCGCCCCTCTATTATATTTACTTACCCTGCGAAAGCTGCAGCTTTTGCGCTCGTGCAGGCTCTCCTTGGATCCGGAGTGTTGCTACTTGGTAGCTTGTATATCGCAAAGGGTGTTACGGAAGGCGTCTGGAGTCCTGGAGCTTGGGTGTCTTGGGTGTGGTATTGGGGCATCGTGTTCATCCCACTCGCTCGGACTCTTTCGTTGCGAGTCGCTACGGGCGGCGCGAGATCTATCTTCAAGGTGTTGGACAAACCTGTAGGGGTTGTTGATGGTAAGAGCACCATTGATGGAACTGGTGGTGTTGAAATTAAGTTCGGTATGTGGCAATGACTCTGGGTTGTGTTCGTACTAATTCGTGGACTTTCAGATAATGTGTCTCTTACATATCCCTATACGGAGTCACAGGATCCGGTCCCTGCCTTTTCAGATGTCTCGTTTGTTATTCCAGTTGCTTCTGTTACTGCAATCGTCAGTACTCCTGGTTCTACAAGGTCGAGTATCTTGAAGGCTCTCTACCACCTTTATGATGTTGACTCGGGTTCCATCTATCTTAATGATGCGCCTGTCCATTCACTTTCCCTCACTTCGCTCCGTTCTGTTGTTGCAGTTGTTCCCGATATATTCCCTGAGGGTCGCGCGAAGGCTGTTTCACGTGCTTTGGAAAAGGATGCGAAAGTTGTTTTAGTCGAGGGTCCTTTGGAACAGGCATTCATTGGTGGCAGGACTGTAATCTGGGAAGTGGGATCGAATGGACTTGATGGCGTAGACGGCGTAGACCAGTAAGTTGACAATATGGTTTTCTCTAAGTTATACCCCACTAACCAAAACAGAATTCTGGTACTTAGGGATGGCAAACTCGTCGAATCTGGCCCTTTTAAGGAGCTCGTGGAGGGGGACGGTTTATTCGCATCGTTGTGGATCGACCATGTCGGTACTGGTGTGCCAGTTCCTGGTTCTTCCTCTGCAACGGTATCGGGTGCTGTGGAAGGATATGACATCTCAATTGCTAACGTTCAACCTACTGATGGACAGCTTGGTGATATCCCTGCTGCAGAAACATTCATGTCAGATTCGCCACATGCTGTAATCTCTTCCGTTCGGGCTTCGTCTATTCGCGCTCCCACGGCCTCAATCCGCGCTCCGTCGATTAGGCCCACTGCTAGTGTCAAAGCGGACAGCGTTGCTCCATCTGTACCACCAAAAGACCCATTTTCTCCTGTCTCCTTTCCTTCCGCACCAGGGGATCCAGCGCCAGTCACATTCCCCACCTCATCAGATACTGCTGCTGCGGTCCCTTCAGTGCCGGCACCCGTTGCGTTTCCCAAGACTGATGACTCGCGTTCCATTGACAGTGGTTCGCAAGCCCATGTTCGCCTCCCAACATCAATCACGTTTGAGACGACAGCCACGCCCCCGCGAGTGTCCACGCCGGATCCCGCTGGTGCTTCTAGTTCATCTCCAAATGCCGATTCTGAAGGGAAAAGAAAGCGGATTTCTTCGCAGAATTTCCAACGATTGGCCAGAAGAATTTCCCTTTCGACACCTAAGAAGGGAGCTGGAATCCAAGGGATCCCTGGTATCGCTGGCATTGCTGGTGTGTTGAGACGCGACACAAGTGTCAAATTGGACAAGGGCAATGGGGAAAACGGTGCGAGACAAAGCACAGAGGGCGCTGGTGGAAGTTCAAGCGCACCTGAAACGACCCGGAATTCTGGGGAGATAAGTGCAGAGCGGACAGAGAAGGAAAAAGAACGTGAGGAGAAGAAGCGCAAGAGAAAGAGCTTCATGGAGGTGGTTGGCGCGAAACGGGGAGACAACAGTGGATCCGCGACGCCGCCAGCGGCAGATACCGAACCCCAGGGTCCTAGCACCGGTGAGGCTTAACAACGGCGAAGTTAAAGTAAAGAACTCGTTTTTTCGCGAATTCCTCTTTTTTTCATTCTCATGCTGAATTCCACTTTTCTTTCCTGCTTAGTTAGCAATTTGATTTCATTCTATCTCACATCATCGTATCGTGGATCTCCATTCTGTTTTCATTCCTCATTGACGCATCTCCGACGAGTATATCTGTCTGTTTCCCTCGAGAAGTTTGCCACCAGCGAGTATCGAATAGGTTTTGTTTATAGTCAGTCATTTTAAGCATCCGGGTACTCGGTGTAGTTATCTTACGACCGCTCTATGCCTTGATCACGATTTCAATTTATAAGCTTTGTCGTGCTTAAAGTGGAGGGACGGAGATGAGCAAAGTCATGAAACTCGAATGGGCAAGTCTCAAGTGGGGCATTTGAAATTGATAGGGAAGGGCCCCCCGTATAAAGTCGAAGCGTCAACCTGGTAGAGGCATTCAGGATTCAATATTCAATATTCAGACCCGGCTGAACACGCCTGAGTGGTCCTCCTGATCCTCGCTGCGCCAGGGCCCAGAATTTCCGTTCGATCATTGGCCCGAAAAAGGCAACTGGAGTCTAGATCCAACAAACTTCACGGCGGAGTTTGAACTTGGAGGGTGGCGAATTATAAAGAGGGGTATCTTCGAACCCTCATTTCAACCTGACCTCTCTCGCACGTCCACATCCCTTTGCATTCTGTGTTTCCGGGTCTCGCTTACGTTCCGTCTCCTGTACGACGATTTCAAGCCAAATCTAGTGTATTATCAGTCCGCCCCCGTCTCATTTCATCATGTCCAAAATCTACGTTGGGTTAGTCTACCTTCGCATCAAGTGCTCTAGCTCTGAGCTTCTCTCCTCTCTGGCGGAGGAAGCGAACTGATTCATTGGCTTTGTTTCCGCTTCTCCATCTGTAGAAATTTGAGTTGGAATACAACCGATGACGCTTTGCGACAAGTCAGTGTTGACTGTAGCGGGGTTCAGAAAACGGCCCTTTGCTATGTTGTCTTGCTTGTCTTTGAACGAGTGTTTCTTACGTTTCCTTACTTTTGCATGGCTTCGTTCTCTGCTGTTGCTGCCGCATTACCCGTCCAAAAAATAGGCTTTTTCACCTTATGGACAAGTACTAGATGTGCGCGTCGTTTCCTATCTTATCGCATGAAGGTGACATCCGCCACAATGCAGAGTATTGTCATGCGCGATCGTGATACTGGTCGTTCACGTGGCTTTGGGTTCGTTACCTATGGCACTCCAGATGAAGCAAATGCTGCTATATTAGCCCTCAATGAACATGACCTCGATGGAAGGAGGGTTAAAGTTAACATGGCTAACGCACGCGGCGGTGGTGCTGGTGGTGGTGGCGGCGGTGGTCCGGGCTTTGGTGCGCCGCCTGGCGGCTTTGCGGGAAGTTACGGGGGTGAGTTCTTCAGTCGGCTTCACTTTTGACC
>JBBPKB010000542.1:0-12387 GCA_038089035.1 Boletellus dicymbophilus
TGAACACCTTGGTGCCTTCTAGCTTATCTATGAGGTCAGAGACAAGTGGGAGAGGATAGGCATCTCAAATGGTGTGCTTGTTCAGATACCTGTAGTCTTGGCAGGGGCAAAGACCACCATCCTTCTTTTTGACAAAGAAAAAGGGAGAAGCTTGAGGTGACTTCAAAGGGTGGATCTTACCCATTCGAAGATTTTCTTTGATGAAGTCTTCCGCTGCCTTCTTTTCATTGGGGGTGAGCAGATATATCTTTGATACCTTGGGAACAAAGGTATCATCTAAATGAATTGTGTGATCATATGGTCTGGATGGAGGAATATGATCAGTAGCTTCTTTTTTGAAGATAGAGGTAAAATCTTGGTATTTGATTGGAAGCATAGGCTTTGGTTTCTCTTGCTCTGCTTGTTGGGCAAGTTCTGTTGATAATGTAATCTTCCTGAGATGTTTAGTGACAGGAGAGTTCGGGAAAAATCTAGACACTGCTCGGGTTATGTGTCCAACCATGTAGGATTTATGTGCTTCATGAAGGAAGTGGTTGGGGTCTTCTCTATTGAGGTAAGCGGAGAGAACATGCCGTTCTTCTTTATCATAACTCTGATGACCAATAGGTGGTCATTCCCATGTTCTGGAGTTCTTCAAGGTGTATTTCGCCCTGTTACCTGCATGGGAGAAATACAAGTCCATAGACCAATCGAGTTTCTCGTCAATCTCAACCATCTTCTTCTTCCAATCAATCTTCAGGTTTGTGGCCTTCAGCCAAGGATGTCCAAGGATTACATTCTCACGTCCACAGTGGATGATGTGGAGGAGAAGTTTCTGGGTTATCATGCCGATACGGGCAAAGACAGTAGTCGTGAACTTGACCATGCCGTTTTTATTGTCCGAGTGATCAGCGTTTCGTACTTTGAATGGCTTATCAAGGTGGTCCAAAGGGAGATGGTGCTTCTTGACGAAGTCCCAATCGATACAAGAAATTTCAGCACCACTATCGATGAGGGCAGTGATGTCAATGACTTTGAGAGTGCTCAAGGGGTCAATGATTTGTGCAGCAAGATGAACAGATGCATAGGCAGAATCATCTAAAAGTACAGGAGCAATCATTTTACAAGAAAAAGGGGGAACTTGCGTCAAAAGAGAACCCCCTAACAAAAACCCTTCTGGTTCTTGTAGATGTTGGCCATGAAGGCCATGTCTTCTTCTTCTTTGTCATCTTCTACCAGTTCTAACCTCGGCAGATCTTCTTCAACTTCCATCCTCACCACCTTCCTCACCTTTTGCTCTTCTGTCTTCTTCGGCAGAGGAGGTCGACAACCAGTCCCATTCTTCTTCGGGCAGTTATGCGCCAAATGACCATGTTCTCCACAATTGAAGTAGTTGCCTTTGTGGTGGTATTCATTGTGCTGGGAGGTAGAAAGCTGGATGGCGTTGACATCCATGGTGTTGGGGTCATGAGGTGGGGCGGAGTAGCAAGGTCGGGTCTGGTAGGCAGGGGTAGATGGTCCGAACATTGAAGGTCGGTTGTTAAAGGAAGACGCGATGTCTTGTTGGTTTCTAAAATGAATCGCTTTTGCAATCCATGTCGTTATGTCCATGGGGACTGTTTCCATCGTGTAAATGCAGGTTCGAAGGACTGGGTGAAGCCCTTTAGCAAAGAAGTTGATCAGTATCATCTGATCAGTGATTCCTGAATCATTGCAGCAGATCAAAAATTCCACAATATAGTCCTCTAGCGACCGTATGGTGCACTTATCTCTCGTCATAGTGAGGTTCTGCAGCTTTCCCAGGGCTGCAATCTTCGTCTCCTTCATTTGGAAGGTTTTCTCAAATAGGTCTAGGAAGTCAGAATACTTCCCAAACAACGGTGGTGAAATGGCCAGCTTTTCTTTTCGGAAGGATGTAGCCCAACCAAGGGCAGCACCTTTCTTCATGTAGGAAAGGGCATAGCCAATTCTCTTGTTGTCGGTATCGTAAAGGGTTTCATTGATGAGGAGATAAGTCTTAACCGAAAGCAGCCATGCTTTGGCCTTATCGTAGCTCCCATCAAAGTCATTGGGGGTGCCAATCTTCAATTCCATTGCTTTCGAGGTAGACATCATTGGAGGGGTTACAGCAGGTATGTGAGGGGTTCATAAGGTCGGTGGGTGAATGGAGATGGGACAGGGTGGAGGTACTGTGGAGGTGGAGAGGACTGCTGTAACAGGAGTGGGTTCAGGTGATGGGGTTCTAGAGGGGAATAGAAGAGCAAATGGATGGGGAGACAGGGATCTCAGCAATTCTTCCGATGGATCGGGGGTCAGGGATCTGGTGGAGTCCAAGGGGACTAGTTCTTCTGATTCTGAGTCATGGGTGGACTCGTTTGGAGGTTCCCAAATGCCAACATGCAGTAGCACTGGTCTGGGCGGAATCTTGAATCAGATGGGACCACAACAGTGAGGGATGCGGGTCTTCAGTGTCTGGGATCGGGGGAGAACCACAACAACAATGGAGTGGGTCGAGGAGGAAGCTAGATCTTTTGTTATGCTTGGTCTGGGTAGGAACAAACATAGACTTGATAAAGCAAACAAGTCAGCTCAATGGTACAACAGCTGAAGAGACTACCTTCGCAGAAGGATTTGTATTGGGTGAAGCAGAGGCAAAGGTTCGACAATGCGAGACCTGATGCATTCAAGAGAAAGAGAGTGGATTAGACTCAAGTCTCAAGTAGATCTAGCTTAGTGTACAAGCTGGACTATTGATGGTTTAAGTACTACTCGTAATCGTGCATGGACCAAGAGAGAATAAGGAAAAGAGAATATCATACAAGTGGAAGCGAATAGCCAATTGGCTGAAGGGGAATCATATGATATGTGAAACACAAGAGAGGAGAATAAAGTCCATGTTGGAACGGACAATTGCCTAATCGTAATGAGTAAGTGTAGAAGAAGAAGAAAGAAGAGATCCATGTTGGAATGGATCATGACTAATTGTATATGACATGTTAAAGTGTCCAGGAAATATGTGGTCAACTAAAGAAAAGGTAAAGGTAAATGAGTATAAGGGAAAAGTTGTAACAAATATCAATGTCCCTACCATTGGTGTCATTGCTCTCCTTCTATTCCTTCCTCCTCTTTGTCCTACTCTTCACAATGCCAATCTCACCCTTCTTTCTCCACCTCATACCACCCCTCTTCTCAAAGCATCCCTGACTCTCATCTTCCCTGGCCTCATACTTTTGGTCCAGATGCTGACTCCTCACTATTAGAACCCCAATCTCCATGTTCTGATGTTGCCAATGTCACATTCACTACTTCCCTCTCAAGCAAATCATCAGTCACTGCCTCCACTGAGACTTCCATGTCCTCTAATTTTAGTTTAACCATTCACCTCCCTCCCACTAATGCCTTTGAGGATAATGAAGATTGTTATTGTGATAATGAACTGGAGTTCAATGAAACAGCCTGGGCCAATGTCATGAGAGAGCATTCATTTATGTCTTTCTAATTTATTCTTATAAAGCCAGGTGACTTTACCCATACAAAGGGGGTAATGTTACAATTCCCTTTTTACCTTCTTGTTTCTTCCTTTTTCTTTCAACATTTCATCATTCTGACTGTGTCATTATGATTAGTCATGATCTGTTCCAACATGGATCACATTCTATTGCTGATTCATTTCTGCTTATGCACCTGTCCATTCCAACATGGACTTTCCTCCTCTTTTTGTATTTCAGTTATTATATGATTTTTTCCTTGCCCAATGGGTTTTCTTCCTCAACTCATACAGTATACCACTTTCCATTTTCACACCTTGATCCATGCACTTTCTTGCATCTATTTAAAACCCTCAATACTTCTGCTTGTATCCTAAGCTAGATCTACTCAAGACTTGAATCCATTCTCTGCTTTCTCAAATGCTTAGGAGCTCACATCATTGAACCTTCACCTCAGCTTCACTCTGATACAAATCCTTCTCAGAAGGTAGACTTTTTGGCCATTGAACCATTAAGCTGACCCTTGCTCTTTCTTTCAAGTCTATATTTGTTCCTACCTGGACCAAGCATAACAGATAATGCATTTGTGAGCACATCTAGAGTATTTTGGGGAAGAGGTGGAGCAGATCTGAAGGATGGTCCTCCTATATTCACTGGTGTATTTGACATCCTTACTGCTTAGTATCTTCCAACCAAGCTCTGGAGATTCTACAACACAGCAATCAAAGGAAGTATTGATGAGATCAGAAGTAGTAGTGTCTGCACTGAAAAGTGATGTAACAACAATGTATTCTGAGTGATGTAACTAATCTACACATATACTGACTGCTTGAATACTGGGTAAAGGTTTCCCAGACTACCTCTATCTTTTAACTGTGCTACTACTGCCCCTGTATTTGTAGATGACTCAAGACATGCTTCTGTTCACCTCACATTACAAGTCATAGACCCCTCCAGCCCACTGAAAGTCATCAACACCACTGCTTTCATTGACAGCAGCACTGAAATCTCTTGTATTGACTGGGACTTTGTCTGCAAACACAAACTCCCCTTAGAACAACTTCAGAAACTGTTCAAAGTGTGGAACATTGACCACTCCAATAACAAAAATGGGATGGTCAAATTCTCCACTATGATCTTCTTGCACATAGGCACAGTCATCCAGAAACTCCCTCTACATGTGATTCACTATGGACAAGAGAATGTCATCCTAAGACACCCCTGGCTCAAAGCCATGAATCTGACAATTGACTGGAAGAAGAAAACCATCAAAATCAACAAAAAACTCGACTGGTCTATGGGCCTATAATTTTCCCATGTGTCTAATAGAGCAAAATACCTCTCCAAGGCTACTCTTATGCCTACATGACCACCCTCTAAATATCATAATTACCCCTCAGATGAGAGAAGAGTCCTCTTTGCCTACTTTGACAACAAGGATCCCAACCACTTCATGAGGGAGGCACATCAATCATATACCATTAGACAAATCACCAGAGCAGCATCCAGATTCTTCCCAAATTCCTCTGTCATGAAACAACTTTGAAATATCACCCTTTCTATAGAGCTCACTCAACAAACAGAATGAGACTGGTCCTCCCCTCTGAGTATGCCAACTTTGCCTCCATTTTTGAAAAAGAGGCTACCAATCATGTTCCATCCTCACAACCCTATGACCACACAATAAACTTAGATGAATTCTTTGTTTCCAAAATCTCCTAGATTAATCCTTTAGCCCCAGAAGAGAAAAAAGCAGCAGGATATTTCATCAAAGAAAATCTCTGAACTGGCAAGATCTGCCCATTGAAATCCTCCCAGGCATCACCCTTCTTCTTCATGAAAAAGAAGGACAGAGGCCTTCACCCATGTCAAGATTATTGATACCTCAATGAACACACCATCCATGATGCCTACCCTCTTCCACTTGTCTCTAATCTAGTTGATAAGCTGAAAAGAGCTCAGATATTCACCAAGTTTGACATATGATAGGGGTATAACAACATAAGGATCAAAGAAGGAGACCAATGGAAGGCCACCTTCATTATACACAAAGGACTCTTTGAACCCACCATCATGTTCTTTGGACTGACCAATTCTCCTCCCACATTCCAGAGGTTCATGAACAACTCCTTTAGAGATATGATCACCAAAGGATAGTTGGTCATTTACATGGATGACCTCCTCATTTTCTCCCCCAATGATGAAACACACACTGACTGCATGAAGCTTGTACTACAATGAATGAAAGACCTGGATTTGTGCTTGAAACTGGAAAAATGCAAATTTGCAACTATGGAGATAGAGTACCTAGGAATAATCATTAAACCTGACCAGATTGCAATGGACCCTGTCAAACTAAAGGGTATCTCAGAATGGCCCTTACCCAGAAAAGTCAAAGACATCCACTCCTTCCTAGGTTTTGCCAATTTCTACTGACAATTCATTCTCCAGTACTCTGATATTGCCTGTCTTCTCCTGGATCTCACAAAGAAAAATGCCTCATAGGATTGGTCCTTTAATTGTGAGAAGGTGTTTCTCTCCCTAAAAAACACATTCCTTTCACAACCAGTACTCTCCATGCCAGACATTTCCTGACCCTTCACTGTTGCCACAGATGCTTCAAAGTATGCTTCTGGAGGCATACTTCTCCAAGCTGACTCTAATGGAGAATGGCATCCCTGCAGTTACCTTTCTCAAAATTTCGCTGCTGCAGAGTGAAATTATGACATCTATGACAAGGAACTTCTTGCACTCATTTGTGCCTTGAAAACACAGTACCACTACCTCCACAGATCCCCTCATACTGTCCAAGTTTTCACAGATCACAGGAACCTCATATATTTCCAACAACCTCAAAATCTTAACTGTCATCAGGCTCAATGGTTACTTGATTTAGCTGACTTCAATTTGAAATTCTCCCATGTCCCTGGGAAAGATCTTGCTGGACCAGATGTGCTCTCTTGTTACCCTGACCTTGTTCCTTTCACTGATGATGACAACACTGATGTCACTCTCCTTGCTGATGGTTTGTTTGTCAATCTCATTGACACCACACTCTTTGATGCCCTCACACAATCCTCTTCCTCCAATCCGATCATCCAAACAGCCCTACAAAGTATTGAACACCTCTCTACCAAATTCAGATCCCAACTCTCTGATTGGTGATATGATGTGGATGTCCTCACTTTCCAAGGACATGTCTATATTCTGGAAGGCTCCAACTCCTGCTGCTCCTGCATACAATGCCACCATGACCACCCAACTGCAGGCCATCCTAGTTATTTAAAAACTTGCCAACTTGTCTCTGCAGAATTCTGGTGGCCTGGACTGGCTTCTTTTGTTAAGCATTATGTTGAGGGCTATGCCATCTGTCAACAGAACAAAGCTAACACACATCCTACTTCCTCTCTGCTCCTCCCTATCCACTCCTCTGCCTCTTGCCCCTTTCAACAGATCTCCAGTGATCTCATCACCAACCACCCTGTCTCTAATGGTTTTGATATGCTTTTGGTCATGGTAGACCATGACCTTATGAAGGAGGTAATTCTTTGCCCTACCAAGAAAACAATCAACTCAGAAGGTATTGCTCTTCTTTTCTTCAAAAAGGTCTACACTCGATTTGGCCTTTATGACAAAATCATCTCCAACTATGGTCCACAATTCACTTCAGCATTCACCAATGAACTTGTCAAAATATTATACTATGATCTCTTCCCCTCCACCACTTATCACCTTTAGACAGACAGTGAAACAGAATGCATAAACCAGGAGGTTGAAACCTACCTATGGATCTTTTGCAGATCAAACCCTGCTTCATGGGCAGATATGATTTTTCATGCTGAATTTGCACACAACCACCACCCCCACTCTGTCACCAACCAGTCACCATTCTACCTCATGTATGGATATGAACCCCATCCATTCCCTATGATCATCTCTGAATGAACCTCCCTGTGGTTGAAGAACAGCTCAGAACTCTTTCTGCAACAAAAAAAGAAGCTCTAGCAGCTCATGAACTTGCTAGGCAGGTTATAAAGGCATGCTTCAAGAAGCCCTTTGTTCCATTCTCAAAAGGCAATAAGGTATGGCTAGAAGCCAAGAACCTGAAACACTCCCTCCCAAATCCAAAGTTTATGCCAAAACATGAAAGACCCTTCACCACCACAGATGTCTTATCACCAATCACATACAAACTCCACTTACCAAAAACATGGAAGGTTCACAATGCATTCCATACTTCCCTCTTATCTCCTTACTGTGAAAATGACATGCATGGTCCAAACTTCCTCACTCCACCACCAGACCTTATCAAAGGTGAAGAACAATATGAAGTGGAGCAGGTGTTATGACACTACAGAACTCCCCAACATCACAATTCTTAATCAAATGGGAAAGCTATTTTATGTCTGATAACTCCTGGGAACCTGAACAGAACTTGAAGAATACCAAGGAGACCCTCAAATATTATAAAAAGACTTGACCCAAAGTCTTCCCCTTTTCATCCACTTGCTGCTCTATCCAAGAAACTCATCTTTGTGTGGCCTTCCTCACTTGCAATGGCCATTCCTTCCACTCCTATGACTATGTTGAACCCACCTCCACCTCAGAACTGCACACTCCTCCTCCTCCTCCTAGACTCAATGGCTGCCATGTTCCTTGATTCCCATGCTGCTCTCATCCTCAATTCTCTTGTCACTCCTACCTCTCCACTTCACTATTTAATCCACTTCCTCTGTGATAATGACCTTGCCATGAGAGTAGTTTTCCTTTCCCTAGAATCTGATTCCTCAGGAGTCACCCATGCAATGCTCACTCACACACTTACTGGACAGCAAGATGCCCTCATTTGCACTATGAAACAACTCAACAGATTGATTATTGCCAAGGAGGCTACCAGACAATTAATGCTGATAAACACTCCACTTGTCAAAGAAAATCCCATATCAACAATAAATGATGAACCTCTCCTTTGTCCACATCCTTGCTCTCCCACTCCTCCACCCTCTACTCCATCTGCTTCTTCATCTCCTATAGAAACTGAGGAAGGACATGTCCTAGTTTATGCTGAAGAATCCTATAAAAGTACTCACCCTCTTTCCCCATCTCACCCTCAGTATTCTCAAGCCTGCTATCAATACCAGTAACTTGGACATATCTGCACACAGTGCATGTCATATTGCTGCCCCTTTTGCCATTGTCTCACACCCAGACACCCTCAATATTGATGCTTTTACCACTGGTGTCATCAATCCCCATCCATCCTGTCCTCCTCTTCTACACACTCCTCCTGCCATAACTCTTGCTTAGACCCCTTATCTTCATATCACTGTTCCCCCAAAATATTCTCACTTATCTCTGACTCCCATCTCCCTTTGCCCCACACTTTTGGCCCAGATACAGACTCCCCTCCATCTGAACCTCAATCTCTATGGTTAGATGTCACTGATATCACATTCACCTCCTTCCTCTTCAGTAAATCCTCAGTCACCACTTCCACTGAAACCTCAGCATCCTCTGACTTCAGCCTGACTATCCAGATCCCTGCTACCAACAACATGGAAGACAATAATGATCTCTGTTATAATAATGAACCAAACTTTGATGAGACTGCCTGGGCTAACATCACTGGCAAACATTCTTTTACCTCTTTTTAATCAAATGTAAAATCAGGTGACTTTACCAATACAAAGGGGGTAATGTTATGATTTCTTCTCTTCCCCCTTTCATTTCCCCTTTCTCCCAGTTTCAATATGATGACTGTTATGATTTTCCCTTACTTTTCTCTTATTCCCTTTACATTTCTTTAGTTTCACCGCATATCCCTCTGAATGTAGGGACCGCATCATTTACATTAGTCATGACCTGTTCCAACATGGATCATTCCCCTTTTCTTTCATTATGCTTACTCATTCTGATTAGGCATCCATCCATTCCAACATGGACTTCTTTCTCCTTTTTGTATTTCTAACATCATATGATTCTCCTTTGCCTAATGGGCTTTTCCATTCTGCTCATATGATATTCCCCTTTCCTTTTTATACTTGGTCCATGCACCTTTTGCACACTTATTTAAACCCTCAATAGTCTAGCCTGTACCTTAAGCTAGATCTACTCGAGACTAGAATCTACTCTTTTCTCTTGAACACATCAGAGCTCACATCATTGAACCTTTGCCTCTGCTTCATCCTGATACAAATCCTTCTCTGAAGGTAGTCTCTTTGACCATTGTACTGTTGAGCTGACACTTTGCTTTTTCTTTCGAGTCTATGTTTGTTCCTATCTGGACCAGGCATAACAAAAGATCTAGCTTTCTCCTCAACCCATACCATTGTTGCTGTGGCCCCCCCTTGATACTGACCAGACCCCACTCCCCTCATAGTTGTGGTACCAAGACTACTTCCCTCACAGTTGTAGCAATGACCTCTTCTCTTGAGTTGAGGCAAACAGATGATCTATGATTTCGACCAGACATCCCCAGCCAAACACCTCTGATCTCTGGTCCCTACAATGCCAGAATCAATACTCCTTGAACTCAGAACCAGAAGAACCTTCTCCCACAGAAGCATCCCCCTCTTCTGACCCTTCTTTCCTAGAAGAACCACCCAGAACCCCCTCACCTCACACCTTTGCACTCCTATTTCCTTCCAGAACCCCTTCACCCACTCCACTTACTGCACTCCCTGCTATCTCCACCCCTCTTCCTCCCTCCATCATGTCCTCCTCTGTCAAGGCAACCGAACTAAAGATAGGTACTCCTGATGACTTCAATGGAAGTTACAATAAAGCTGAGGCCTGGCTCCTTTTGGTCAAAATGTATCTCCTGATCAACAAGGCACTTTATGATACTGATGATAAACAGATAGGATACACCCTCTCCTATATGAAGAAAGGCATGGCCCTCAGATAGGCAACCTCTTTTAGAAAAGAAAAACTTGCTGGAGCTACTCCTTCCTTCAGCAAGTACTCAGATTTCCTGGATTTGTTTGAAAAGACCTTCCAGACAAAGAAAACAAAGATCTCAGCCCTGGGAAAGCTGTAGAATCTTTTATAATGACAAGAGACAAGTACACCATTCAGTCACTTGAGGACTATATTGTGGAGTTTTCCATCTGCTGCAATGACTCTGATATCACTGACCAGATGATACTGATAAACTACTTTGTGAAAGGGCTCCACCCAATTTTACAGTCATGCATTTATGCTATGGAAACCATCCCTACTGATATAACAACTTGGATTGTGAAAGCAATTCATTTCCAGAACCAACAAGACATTGCCTCATCCTTTAACAATAAAATTTCGATGTTCAGCCCCTCTACTCCCTCCTACCATACAACCAAACCCCATTACTCTGCCCCTACCTGCAACCCTGATGCCATGGATATGGATGTCATCCAACTCTCCTCTTCCCAATGTGATGAATACTGATGCAAAGGGAACTGTTTCTCCTATGGCAAACATGGTCATATAGTGCTCAACTGCCCTAAAAAAACAGGACTGGTCGAAGACCTCCTCTACTGAAGAAGACAGAGGATAAGAAGGTACAAAAGGTGATAAAGGAAGACAAAGAAGATCTTCCCAAGTTAGAAGAAGTAGAGGATGACAATGATGAAGAAGATTCAGCCTTTGTGGCCAACCTCTACAAGAAACAAAAGGGTTTTTAAATGGGAATACTCCTTCGATGCAAGTACTCCCCTCTTCTTATGCTATGATTGCTCCTGTATTTGTAGATGAATCTAAATACAACTCTGTTCATCTTGCTCTACAAATCATCAATTCTTCAAGCACATTGAAAGTCATCAATATCACTGCTCTCATCAATAGCAGTGCTGAAATCTCTTGCATAGACTGGGTCTTTGTGCGAAAGCACAAACTCCCCCTTGAATGCCTTCAGAAACCATTCAAAGTCTGAAACATTGACCACTCTGACAATAAAAATGGGATGGTCAAATTCACCACCACAATCTTTGCATGAATTGGAGCAGTCATCCAGAAACTTTCTCTATATGTCATCTACTGTGGAAGAGAAAATGTTACGCTTGGTCCGGGTAGGAACAAACGTAGACTCGATAAAGCAAACAGATCAGCTCAACAGTACAACGGCTGAAGAGACTACCTTCAAAGAAGGATTTGTATCGGGGTGAAGCAGAGGCAAAGGTTCGACGATGCGAGCTCCAACGCATTCAAGAGAAAGAGAGTGGATTAGACTCAAGTCTCGAGTAGATCTAGCTTAAGGTACAAGCTGGACTATCGACGGTTTAAGTACTAATCATAACTGCGCACAGACCAAGAGTAAATAAGGAAAAGAAGATATCGTACGAGTGGAAGGGAATAGCCGATTGGCTGAAAGAGAATCGTACGATATACGAAATACAAGAAAGGAAATAGAAGTCCGTGTTGGAATGGACGATCGCCTAATCGTAATGAGTAAGCGTAGAAGAGAAGAAAAGAAGGATCCGTGTTGGAACGGATCATGACTAATCGCATATGACGCATTAAAGCGTCCGGGAAATACGCAGTAATCAGAAGAAAGGATAATCATAAAAAGAAAGGGAAAAGAAGAGGAAAAAGTCGTAACATTACCCCCTTCGTATGGGTAAAGTCACCTGAATTTACAAAAAAAAGAAAATGTCAATGTCTAAAAAGAAGTAAAAGCCCGTTCACCCGTGATGTTATCCCAGGCGTCCTGATCATAGTCCAGTTCTTCATTCCGGAACAATTCATCGTCTTCTTCGTTGTGTCGTGGGATATGGGTCGTCATGCTAAATCCAGAGGAGGTGGTAGCCCTAGTGGACGTGGTGATGGATGACTCTGCAGTTAGGGAAGTGGTGAAAGACGTATCTGCTACGTCAGAGTGCGGAGAACCAGGTTTGGAGGGGGGAGAGTCTGCGTCAGGGCCGAAGGTACAAGGCCAGGGTTT
>JBBPKB010000543.1:0-12367 GCA_038089035.1 Boletellus dicymbophilus
CTCCGCAAGGCACCTTTCACACTGGCAGGGACCGAAGCCCCACTCGAGAAGTCTTCTGTGACGTTCCTTGTAATTTCCCCTGGGGTCGACGTAGGTAATGACGAGCTCCTCCCCTGGCTCGATCGCCGTTTTGGCGACAACCGTGATGCGTGAGAGTGCCGTGTGCTGATCGAAATGGCGCACGGAGATGTTGGGTGTGCACGCGTGATTTAGATGGGAGTGCAATCGATAAAGTCCACCGTGCGCTTCGAGATCTAGGTCGGACGGGGAATAGCGATACTTCGGTTTCCAAGAGAACGGAGATAAGAGGGAGGGGGAACTGACTGAGACTCATGCGGCCCAGTCCGCGCAGGAACGCGGCATAATCAAACAGCTCGTTCTGTAATGAGTCGGGAATCTGTCTTTTCAACATCCTGACAAGCTTTTTTTGTTCGTCGAGTGCCTTGGGCGCTCTAAACGCGCAGAGGTACAGTTCGTAAGCTTTGTTCCAGCTTTGACGATCGGGCTCTGTGCCCTTCTCCCTTTCGATTTCGAAAGAGAAAAAAAAAACATAGTCATGCCGCTTTTATCGGGCATACCGGGGAAATGACGCACCGAAGTGCTCGGAAACGCTCTTCCATTCCGAGCACAGCGAGGCCGTGCACGACTTGAAGATTTCCATCCAAGATGCCATCATCCTTCTGTGCGGAGAGTAATAGCTTACTCGTGCATTGCGCGAGCGCGTGTAGGGCCATCCACTCGGTGTTGCGTGCAAACTTGAGCAGAGCGACCGATGCCGGGTTGCGCGCCGGGCAGAGAAGCGGGTGTACCTTGTCCGATTGTGTGCGACAGAGGCGATTGCAGAACATGGCTGGGCAAGGTGCGCCAGACGCGCCAGACGCCGAGCACGGTAGATGGAGTGGCGAGTGGTTGCCCAGGGGTGTAGAGCAGAACATGCATGCCCTGGAGGACACCTGCAAGTCGTAGATCTCCCTGCGTTATGCGAGCGTGAATGACACGCGCGTCGAACACCAGCCAGATGACGGACACACCATTCGGGGGCGAGTATGAAGGGGTCCTCCTTCCAGACTACTTCCCCTTCAGATATCTTTTCCGTGGCGACGAGTCCTTTGCCCTTGATAGCATCAAAGTAGTGAACCTTTATCTTCCTGCTCCACTTCGCCACGTCGAGGCTCTCGTTGAGGCGGGACACTGGATAGTAGGTCCTCGCGATAGCCGCTCCGCCGCCGTCCGACTCCCTTTCGGCGGTCGCGTTATTGAGACCTTCGATACTCTGCAAGATCTTTCTGACACGCTTTTCGCTGACTGTCCACGTCGGATGGGCTTCGAGCACGAGGTTATGGATTTTGGCGACGCCAAGTGTGGGTTTCTCTTCCCTGAGCGTAATCAGCGCAGCGCGAAGCTCTTCTTCGGACACGGCTGCTGCACGGGCCATTTTTATACAAAGTTATATTTGCGCAGTGCGCACCGTCTCAGGCTGTTGATACTTCGGTTAGGCAGCCAGCTGGTCGGGTACAATACGTATCGTAAGTATGGTCGCAGCAGTGCCAGGTGTGTGTTTACCTACCAGTTCGTAGTAGTATATATGGTGGCCTTTCAACAAGCCGCCAAAGTCGCGTCTCTTCTCTCTGCCAACGCATCCGGGTATTCGACACAAGAGTCTTGATCAACCAGAATACTTGGTCGACGCTGTTCGGCTCTCAAAGTGCTAAAAATACCTAAATTTATGCATAATAGAACGAAGGCGAAACTAGTTAAAATTACGTCGTTCCTTCTGCATGGGAAAAACAAAGTGCTAAAAAGTTTTGCGACTGCTATGCTCTGCACACGGGTCACTGCAAGATCATACTGCCGGCGGTGGGAGCTCTGCTCAGGCATGCAATCAAGGTCCGATTTCTTTATTGCCATCTTGCATAGCCAAAATGATACCCATACTTGGTCCAGAATCCAGACCGCCGACCATCAAAGATGAGCCATGGTTACGTTACCACTCCTCAGGCCGCGCAAATAAGTGGCTCTTTAGCGGCGCCTTACTCGATGCATAACGTGTCGGTGAGTAACCCGTGAGGCGAACAATATACCGTATAAAAAGGTTGGTTGAACTGCTTACCTCCCTCAGGTTCATTTTTCGCCTCCACTTCGTCGTTCCCAAAGATGAAGCACGGTGCTAGCCTTGCCGCCGCTGTGCTCGCAGCGACTTCGTTCAATTCTGTCTTTGCACAGACATGGCGCGTAACAAATATTCCTCTTGTATGAATGTCGTCGTTGACGCTCTTCATGTAGGTGCGGAAAGAACTACATGTCCAACCAGACTGTTGTTCCCCCTGGTGGACAGTTCCAGCTGCCTGCCAACAGTACCGAACCTTTAGTGGCGTTCCGCTGTTCACCCGCTTTCCGACCATACCTTGAAGGGGACGGAAAAAATGCTTCCGTCATTGTGGACGCGCCCATCATTTACTACTACACTCAGGGCGCCACCCCTATCACGATTTCTAGTAATTCGTCCAAATCGTGGAGCAATGACCTTGGCTCGTTGAATGTTACCATCAGCGTTAACAATCAAGTTTTTGCTCAAGGGGTGGTTCCGCTCAACAGCACCGGACATGAGATCTCAATTGATATTAGCTCGTTGACGACCCAAAAGACTGCTTATGAAGTTACCTGCGATGCCACATACCAGGCCGAATCGTCTTTGCAGTCCTTCCAGGCTAGCACGGCTCTCCTTTACCTTCCGGACACCAACACTTCAGTGGTAAAGACCGACTTACGGACGGGTTCGTTGTGGACACGACCTGCCAATGGGTCAGGTGGTGAATTCAAGCCATTCGTTCCCCAGGGTTTCTATATCTCGGTCGAGCCGTATCTTGAGACGAACCTGTCGTACATTAGCCAGCTGAAGTCGCAGGGCTTTAACACTGTAAGGAACCATTCTAATCATTGTGTTATTCTCTAAATTTACGGTTTTTCTCAGCTCCACCCCATCCCTCCTTACAATAACACTGCCGTATTCGATCAGATAGTCAATTTATCTGTTGAGCTCGGTCTCTACCTCGTTTTCGATATGCGAGGGTGCGTTTTTCTCCTTGCGTGTGTTATACACACTGTTTGTACTTAATACGTGCAACATTGCAGGGTTTACCAGAATCTGACGGCTGTCGCTGAACAAGTAGAGGGGCACAAATCGCTCCCCAACCTTCTTCTTTGGGAGACTGCTCACGAACCAGACGGCAACTCTTACCCCCTCAATTCTGCTGTTGACGCGTATGACGTAATTTATGAGCTTGATGGATACCACCCTGTTTCGATTGTGTTGAACTGCGCGGTGAGTCTCTCGAGCTCTACTTAGGACATAGGATGACGGAAACTTGGATACAGGACTACAACTTTTCACCTTACGTTGAGGGTGCTGATATTGTGTTGGAGGATGCCTATCCGATCGGTATCAACGCTACCTACTCGCCTGTTTGGCATACTCCTTGCACTCCCGATTTCGGTCATTGCGGCTGTGATGACTGCAAAGGATTCGTCTACGACATCAAGGCCCGTATCCAGACTTACAAAGAAAGGTTGGATATCCTCGGCTACGACCGCTCCAAGACTGTCTGGACCACTCCTCAAGCATTCGGTGATGGAGCGTGAGTCGGGTGCAATTCCATCCTTGGCCTTTATTGACAACCGTTCACCACAGTTATTGGGACACGATTCCTACTGGAGAGCAGTGGGCCGCTATACAAATAACCTCGTTCATTCATGGCGCGACAGGTACCCACAGCAAAGATTGTCGTTAAATGGGGGTTTATAATTCTTTTTCCAGGTTCTGTTTCTTACCAGTACCCAACGACGACGGGCAACGAAACTACCATCGAAGGGACTGCCGAAATCTTCACCGGAGTTATCACCGAATCAATCCAGCCGTTCATCGTCGATGCAAGTGCCAAACATGAGAAACTCAACGTTAACGGCGTCGATATTGGTCTCTGGAATAATGGCAGTGCCTACTTGGTCCTCGGTACCAACCTGAACGAGACGGTCGTCTTCGTGACGTGGGCTGATATCGGTTTCCCGACGGTGACGTCGAACGAAACGTCGCAGGTTCAACGCTACTATTCTATCGATCAGTTCGACAATTCGACTGGGTTGTACTTCCTACCTGGCGGTCTTGGTGTCTACACGGTGACACCTCCGGCGTGAGCGACTCGGAGTTACGATGCACCTTTTATCTTAGAGTCATGGACTTGCCGTCAAATTTACTACATACTGCAAATATTCAATAGACTCTTGATTTCTGTTGATTCTTGTAGTATTTTAAGAACCATCAGGGACTTTCCTATTATGTTGGAAGAGTGAAAGGTTCCTAGACATAATTGAATGCTAGGGAAACAGGGCAGCATAGAGCCAGTTTCTAATACTACGCATGCCAGGTTAAGCGAGTAGTAATTCCATGGGATCGCGTTGAAGTCGCCCCCTGGAATCAGGGTATGAACTATTTAAATTGTTTAACTCCTTACAAGGCATTGCAACTAAAAATACTTTTTTTTTTCGAATGCATTTATTGTGTTAAACATCGATACTGACCTGATACTGTGATTGACAGCCACTTTACCAATTTCCATGCAAGTAGACCGAGATTTCTCAGGTTAAACCATGACATGCACCGGTGTCATGTTGACTCGCTTGGATGATGGGCATATGTAGTACTCCGAGTTCTAAGCGCTCCGGCCCCGTCGGCGAGCTTTCTTAGGACAACATCGACTGATTCGACTCGTTGCTATCGAGCAGGCTCTCGACCCCACCTCCCAGCTTTTGAAGGACGTTACCATACTGTAAGTTCCAACTGTGGGCCTACTGGGTTGGCCTGGACGAGTAAACTATGAGTCAATACTTTCCCCCGAGCCCTGCCAGTAGACTGGATTGACGTGTCCGAAAACGTTTCGAGTGAGCTCAAATAAATTTGCGTTCACTCATACGGACACCGCGATCATCGCACCAAGTCATTGCTGTCAGCCCCGAATTATGGGCATAATCGAAGTGAGCCTAGTCGGTTGTTGTGTCAGTCTAACCTCCTGCATTCGCTCGAACACGTCTATTTTTTTTTCTGCTCCGCCTCCGGCAAATAGGACGCTAGGTTTAGAGGGTATTGGCGACCTATAGCTGTCATTATGCACACGTGCAATGCTTAGCCGAAGGTGCTTATAGCTATCAACTTCCGCCTTCCGTCCTGCAGTGAGGCATCTCGGTGCCTCCGTCATGTCCTCTCCCGACTCTTCGATTCAACTCGGACCCACATTTGGTGCTGAGCTGCTGGCTGCCTTTGTATCGGTGGCTTTGTGGGGGTATGACGTGCATGCAAACGTGAGTGGTCTGCCCCTGTGCGAATGTGCTTCACATGACGCGTTCGAAAGATTTATATACCTCATCCAGTGAGTCGCTGGCCTAATTGAAGTATCAAAAACGAAAAAAAAGTTGATCGAATCTGTGCGTAGATACCCGAAAGATTTACTGACATCCAAGGTTTTTTGTAAGTGTCGCACAGGGTGTTTGTAAAGTCTCCCTCATTGCTCCCGCACTAGGTTGTATGGCTCTGGCAAGTAATATCGATGAACTTCAGGTGATTTCATTTTCATGGCGTCTTGGAATAGGCTAGTAGATACAGCACACGAGATCTTCCTCGTGAAGGGAGGCGAGACGGCACCATTTTCATCTTGGCATAGCGCCTGTATTCAATCTTCGTGGCAGTGTACGACTCTCAGATTATCCATTTCTCTGATTATAGTCGAGTTGAGACAGCGATTCCGTAAGTTGAACATAAGTTCTGATGCACATACACTCATGTTCAGTAATGGAACGTCAGCGAATACCTGGTAGGTGGTCAAACGCGATCGTGTCACGAATCGATCAAATCGACTGACCATGTTTGTAGTGGCAGGGCGTACTTACGGTGTGTTGCTCTCTCGCGTGATATTTTACTTTGTTTCTAAATCATTGTGAACGTGCACGCAGGCTCTTGTCGCTATGTCCGCGCAGACGTTCTTTTCTCATCGACTTTGGACATGTGAATTCCTAATTGTGCGAGCGTGTGTTGCGTCTTTTCATTTTACGTAGTCAGTGGCAAGCAATGGCTTTACTGGATAATCCTGGTATGTTAAGGCCTTTGATTGTCATAGGTTTGGCGGACGAAAAAATATATGCATTTATTTAGGTCCCTGTGTACTTCGTTGAGTTGGGTAAGCCTCGGGTCCAACTTGAGTTACGCTTTTATAACTCCCACATTCCCTGCCTTGCAGCGGGATCCATTGGTGAGTCGGAGCCGATTCTTACGACATATTGACATGTACTCACAGCTATCATTCACTGATACAGCTATTGTTGGGTTTGGGTGAGTACCAGTAATGTTGAAGAGATCATTTCATTTCTCACTTCTAGACAAGCACCACTGTTCCTACGATGGCGGAACTTGTCTCTCTGTTACCATCGGTACGGAATTCAACTGTACACAGTGTTTGAGAAGAACCTTCGATCTGATGTAATTACAGCTCGTCTTCGTCATAATGCAAGCCGTATCCACTGCTGCAGACCTGACAATTTCTGCGGGAATGGTATATCTACTTATAAAAAAACGTAAACACGCAATTAAACAGTAAACCTTGCCATCGATTTCCAGTGCCTTCCCTGACAGAAACATTCGCATGCAGGTCACCCTCCGTCCTCCATACGCTCATGGTTCTCACCGTCAATGCTGGGATCTGGACTGCGCTATTTGCGCTGTTTACCGTTCTTGCGGTGAGTCAGTTTCTCTCTTTTTTCCACCCTGTTTTTTTTGGCGGAATCTTTAACTGAGCATCTCCGCCATACCCAACGTTTACTTTAGATGGGCATATTCAAGCAAACGCTAATCTATGCGGCCCTCTACTTTCCGCTTTGCCCGTTATATTGCAACACCGTCCTCACTAACCTAAATGCACGTCAGTATCTCACGACGCTCTCTGTGGCGACAGATGGCATAACGGTGGCCACTGCGTACCGCGATGGGCTGAGGTTTACGAACCCAGATCTGACGACACAGTCGGTAAGCGAGGGGGCTTCGTCGAGTCACTGACACGGAAGGTTGAACCGTCTTTGTTTGTTTCTCGCTGTCACAAGTCGGATCCAACGCTCAGTGTACAGCTCGAGCTGGATGGACGTCCGTTTCGTGAGGGTGACGAGCCGGCGCCGGGGTCTCGGCAAAGCATGATCGATAAGAACTCTGATGGAGTTGGTGACTTGCTGCGGAGTGGTTTTTTGTTCGACCATGGGTCACTTATTCATGCTCATTGTACCTGATAGTTATATATCTACACCATCATCCTGTTTTTTTTTTTAAAAAATAGACAAGCACTTACTTATTTATCAGCTACACTGAACCAGGGTTAAATGTCAGGCTGCATCACAGAGCCCTACTATCATGCCTTTGGATGTAGGGAAAAAAAAAACACTAAATCCTTTCTAACACTTCAACAACAACAGCCACATCTTTTGACCATAGTCTGTGAGTTAAGACAGAGCATTTATTACAGCTACCTATTTTTCCAGATTTTTAATGATTTCTGTTGAGCATATAGTGATTGATGATCCTCTGATGTCCAGTCTCTTTTTGCATATGCAATGAAAAATTCTGTTACACTAGGTCATGGCAGGTTGGAACTACACATGAAGGGGGAGCAGAGCTACTCCAAAGTACTCCAGAGTAGTTGGTCAGATGGACTCGGCTTCACCTTATGTGGTACACCCTTACAGTGGATCTGGTGTCCTGAATTTCAGAGGGTCAGAGGGTCAGAAGTAGTTGCTCAACAACTAAAGGAGAGAGAGAGAGAGATAGACAAGGACTAAGACAAAGTATACAGAAGTTTTGTCGATCAAGAAGTTTAGTCCAAGTCCAATTCTGGTATTTCCAGAATATTCTCTGTTTATATTTCTGATTTTTATTTTATATTCCCTGTTGTTCTTTTGCCTCAGACTTATGATATTGAAACCTTTATTTTTGACACCTGACATTCTCCTGTTTCCATCTGTCGTTCTGTCATTCTTCCGTCATGTCTGATGTTCCCTTATTACATCTGTCATCTTTCTGTCTGTCTGTCTATTCCTTTGCAATACCTATACCATTCCAATGTTTTATATTCTTTACTCTGATGTTTTACATTCTATACTCTGACTTCTCCTCTGTATATAAGTCTTGTAACTCTCTGTCATATTTCCTTAGTTTGAATATCAACTAAACTTCTTGATTGATGAAACTTCTATGCACTCTGTTTTAGTCCTCGTCCAACTCCCTCTCTCTCTCCCTCAGTTGTTGAGTGACTACTTCTGACCCTCTGACCCTCTGAAATTTGGGACACCAGATCCACTATAAGGGCATACTACATAAAGTAAAGCCAAGTTCTGTCTGACCAACTACTCTGGAGTACTTCAGAGTAGCTCTGCTCTCCCTTTGTACATAGTTCTGACCTACTGAGTTTGACCAGTTTGACACCCTTTTAGCACCTGTAGGATCTCAAATTCCAATCTCAGCATACCCCTGGTACAAGAAGGGCTCTATTGCAGAATGTGTATGATGTGGTGGTGGGGTGTCATATGGCATACCAGCATAAGTGTAGAAGGCTCACTGTTATTGGAAGTTGCCAATAATTGTTACTGGTCATGTAGAGGTCTTGACAGAGAAAGATCTGAGTCCTATGGAACCCTTAGTATATGTCAAGCTACTGTATTAATGGTATGTACCTATGGAACCTATAGTAGGTTAGTTACAGTAGAAAAAGTATGTAAATGTGCTACTTACCCTCAGTAGATGTCAAGCTACTGAGGGAATAAACTAGAGGAAACCTGAAGGTTTGTACGCTCTAAGCTTATCTAATAATTACCATAAAAGGTAACCTAATGCGTGCCGGTGAAAAATAACAACAGATTTGCCTTCTCCACACTACGTCGTCCTGGGTATGTCCGCAGCGATGTCTGTATGTATTCATTACTGCAGCCCACTCTAATTCATCGGCTTACTCAGCAGACACTCCTTTACGAAGCGTCCCCCGACAAATGGGTTATTAAAGGTTTCTTGGCTCTGACTGGCTGTTTCGATGAGCGATGGATAAAATTTGGCGTGGATAATCCCGAGTATCCGTGCTATTGTACGGCAATTGGAGACTGATGATATGGTTTCGGCTTTGTCCCTGCCCGTCCGATTGTTCAGCACTTCAGTTTCGAGTCCACCCGGGAGGTCAAAGGGCTGGGCTGAGTGAATCAAGTAAATTGTGCATACTGTAGTTTCGCGGCTATTAATGTATTTTCGATTCGAACTGGGCTTCCGACTGCCCGACATTTGAAGGGATTACACAATCGTTCCGAAACTTATTCCGGCCTCTTACTAACATCAGGGACACCGTTACATTCTGGCAAAAATCCTTTCTTTCGACAACACTTCCAGCGAATCCGCCGAACAATATCAAAACGTCAACTCCAACTCGATCTGTCGAGAAAAACGTTCCAGACTTGGTTGGATGTTGAGAAGAACGATAGGACTTGCCTGTGAAACAGTCTCTTCTATTTTCCGGACGAACAAATCCACAAACTCGCGCATACCTTCTGTGACACGAGGGGAGCAAGCTTGACAATTTCGTGCTTTGACCGCCTGTACTGTCTTCTCTGCAAAAGCCTCCAGGGTTGCTTTACATGGCTTGTCTCTCAGCGTCGTGAACGTTTCCTCCATGAAGTCTTCCCACCACTGCAGTGAACGAAAACCATAGAGTCCGTATGTGGATGAATTTGTACCAGGACAACTGCAATTGTTGTGAGAAGTTTGACTGTAATGATTTATATACTCATGTCGGCCAGATAACCATTTGCATGCCTCCGAGCTCCCATAATGAGATGTAATCCACGAGGTGTCAAGCCTAAGCGTATGCACTGCATCCCCGCACTTCCTATGATAGGTGAGCAAGGAAAGTAGATCGCTTGCATTGATCAGTTCAATTTCTTCGAACCACGTCGGGATAAGCGGCTGTGTTAACGTATATTTTGCAGCCAGCAACGTCTCCTCCCTCATGCGACCTCGATGCGCAATTGCAAAGCATCGCAAAGACTCTACCTCGAGGATCTTCGGGTTCGCGATCGCCCGCCGAGCCTTCTTCTCGATCACATCCAGAGAGTACTTCCTGGCTGCCTCGAAAGTATCCATAGCATCCTTCAGGGACTCCATGACGGGGTCATCTGCCAGGGTGCACGGGTAACAAAAGCGGAGGAGCGCATCCAAGGTTTTGCTGTCTTCCGTCACAGGAACGACAACGAGACCATCCTTGGTCTCCTGCTCGTCGTTCTCCTGAGAGGGTTGTGGGATGTCGAAGAGGGTCTCGAAGAAGGGGGAGGCGAGGGAAAGGAAGAGTTTGAAGACACGGAAATCGATGTTGTCAGACGAACGCAGGATGATGTCGGCCTTTTCGTGGTCGAAGGGTGCAGCGGCATAGGTCGGCTCGGAGTCGCTGGACATTGTCACCGGTACTGTCTGATGCTGTCATTCTTGAAAGGCGAGACGGCGATGCAAGGGACTCACTAGGACGGTGTTTAGAAGAGATGAGAGGTTCTGAGAGAGACAGTTACTTGCGTCTGTCCTCTCTAGCACGAATCCAGCGACGTATTTATACCTACAGGGCCAGCGACCCATGTGATCTATTACATGGTTCCAGAAGCGAATGCGGCGTTCCATGTCGGAAATACGGCCACCCGAGTCTTTCGTTGAACGCTGAGCCGTCTGGTAAGAACGGCGACCCTATTCTCCGGATAGACGAGATAACAGAATTGCCATTCAGATGAGCCGAGGAGATCCCTGACAAGACATCTCAGAAATAGCCGAAATTTAAAGATGCCCAAGTACCGAGGAGAGGTGTGTGCAGTTTACGCGGACTGGCGCAAAGTACCCTGGGCTGATCCTCACTGAGCCTTCGAGCCGCAGCCGCCAGTAATTGGCAATTCCTTGCGATGTTTTATTCATATGGATACATAATTAGTGCACCAAATAGCCATAGCAGGATGATCTACAATGAACTTCCTTAGTACTGCCCGAGCGGCATTAGACTAGAAAGAACTAACATTGTCCCGAGGTTATTCATGAGTCAGGACCAAGAATAACTTACCTCGGAATGAGAAATGGCATTCAGAGTCCAAGATACAATGACATTACAGATGCAAATGAGATTGCGTAGGCCATTAAGATCTGTGAACGTGCTATCGCCAGCGATGATTCTACGTTTTACTAATCAACGCAAAGATTACATAAGTAGATATGGTCCCAATTTAGTCAGCGTTCCAAATTCTCTGCCAAATCCTTCGATCTCTCTTTTCCGCTCGAGAAGCCGAATTCATGGACATATCACGGTCTTATGACCCAAGCCGATGGCAAATTCACTGCTCGTACTTCATCACTCCAACTGCGATCCAGTGAACATTTGAAGTCGCTTGTCCACTTTCGACGCTAAGCGTGCACGTTGGTGATCTCGGGCCGTACGTCCGGATGGTGAACCAACGTAGGTTGAGCATACAACAACATCGTTAACCGGTGATGCAAAGTATGCGAATGGAAAATCCGGTGTAAAACTATGGCTTCGTTTGAGAGGAGATGCGACAATTTCGTTGATCCAATAAAAACACGCCAAGCCGAGATACATATCGGATTCTGCCAGTAAAAAGTTGAATTCATCAAGTCCGTGGAGTTGTATTTCAGGGGGTGCGTGCTCTCTCTAGAATAAGGAACCGGTGACTTACGGGTAGATAAAAGGAGCCAATAGTAAGTGCTTATGCGAGTTGACAAAATTTGGCCAAGTAAGAAAGTACAGTAGAAATATTAGCTCACCACATCACGCTGTTGAAAATCTCATATACTAAAGAATGCTAACAATGTAAAATATGACAGCCATCTATGTTTCCAAGAATAAAGCCAGGTACGACGAGCCATGCTTAAAAACATGACACTATATAGTAATTGTCCGAGTCACAAATTACGCTCACGAACAAGTAGAAATGAGGGGGAATTTAGGCATAGGTCCCGGGTGTTTCTTGAATGTCACCTGAGATACATCATTCCAATCCCGGACACGGCGGTATCTGTAACTATATGGTTATTGACACTATTCAACTGCCGGGTATGGTGTTCTGATATATGTTTAATCGTTTCAGAGTCCGAATCCCACATAGTAAAGGAATCAATCATTAAGCAAACATACCTTCGCTTATTGCCAATACGTGGTTTTGGGCGGTTCAACGTTCAAGACCCGAACTTCGGCGTCAGCGCTGATCTATTTGCGCTATCCTCAACGTAGTCTGAGAATGCATAATCACTCATAAA
>JBBPKB010000544.1:0-12363 GCA_038089035.1 Boletellus dicymbophilus
GGAGCTGACCGAGGGCACGTCCATTGCGGGATGGTGGGGGAAGGAGATCAAGCGGAACCCGCTATGGGGGCCATAGGAAGAGAAATACCGCGGCCAATCATCTGCAGATGGAAGTCGCCCGGCCACAGCGATAAGTATGAGTCCATATTTGTGCCGCATACAGGAATCTGACACCGGCGCTTGGTCCCGCCGGCAGCAATTCAACCTCCGAACCCCCTCCACCGTGGCACCGACACCATAACCACACCCACGACCACCCCCAGAAATTGTGTTGCCCCCTTCTGTGTGCCCGCACACGCCCGCCAGCGACCCGCTTTCATCCCTGCGTACACGAGAACGCTCGATTCCCCGCTCGGCAGACACCAGCCGATATTCGCGCTCGGTCGGAGTTTGATTCTACGCGGCACTCTGCCTTTCTCGTATCACACCTTCTCCACCTTGTCTCCTTCGTCATACGACTCGTCCTGCCCGTAATTACACATATCCCTCAAGGTACGCAAAAAATATGCCCCAAATCGCATCATGGAGTGACCTCAGCCCGTTCTGTTTCTCGGTGGATTTTTTGTAGGGCATATCACCCCCTGCGCCTATGGCAGTACAGATCACCCTCAAGGGTGGGGACAAGGTCAAAGTCAACGGTAAAAATCCGCTTTCGTTCCCATTCTCCTTTTCTTATCCATGGGAATATCATACGTCAGACCATGTATATTGTTCCCCCCCTTGGTCGGTCCGGGACGGCACCCCTTACTCTGTGGCACGCATCATGGAATTTCTCCCCCCGGAAGGGACCTCCAGGGGTAAAGGAAAGGGAAAGGAGGCATATACCCGTGTTCGACTCGCATGGTACTACCGTCCAAGCGACATCAGCGATCGGCCGGTCGCTGATTCTCGCCTTTTGTTGGCCGCCATATATTCGGAAGTGTGCGACATCAACCAGCTTCGCTCAAAATGCTTTGTCATCCATAGGGATAAGCTTACCGATCTCGCCGGATGGAAGAAACGCCCGGACAGATTTTATTTCAACCGTCTATTTGACCCATACATCAAGAAGGAATTCGAAGTCATCCAGGCAACAGATGTCCGAAATCGTACGTACCATGAACGAGTCACGTGTTTTCGCCTCAGCTCCATTTCATTTCATTTGCGCAGTTCCCGATCGTATACGGCAAGTCCTGCTTACCAGATACGAATACGTGGTCGCGGAGAAGGATGTTGTTCCCGACCTCACAGATACCCTCCGCCTCTGTGCTACATGCAGTGAGTGGTGCGCAAAGTAAGTGGGCACTGGTGCTCCCCGCAGGGTCACGCATGGATCCTATTGACTCCGCCCATTAATTAAGCCCCGATACGGTGGGGTGTGATAGATGCAAAAAGTTCTTTCACATGGGCTGCGTGCAGCCACCCCTGCACGCAAAGCCATCGCGTGGTTACGGTTGGACGTGTGCTCCGTGTTCGAAACGCCACGAAGAGGAGGTCGACAGCCATGAAGTCCGTCATCCGACGCCGGTCACGAAACCCAAGTCGAATGCGCCCGCGCCTCGGGGCCGTGGTCGCCCGCGAAAGGACCGGAGCCTGGCAGAAAAGGAAGAAAATGTAGACATCAAGTACTTCAAAATGTGGCCTTTTCGGTATTTCGGGTGAGCGTTTCGTCCCAAGCCAAGCAGCTGGCTAACCGCATGCTGGCAACCACAAAAAGTCAATACACTGTCGCAGAGGATACGCTCGGTAAGCGTGCGAATTTCCATTTATGGACAATGTTATATATGGATCGTAGATCCCGACGACCTCATCTTCCCTCGTGCCGCTACCCGAGTCGGCCCGAAGTACCAGGCGGTGATCCCCCTGCCGAGCGGGCTTGTCCCGCCAGAAGACGGTGGCGATGCCCTCCCACCCAGGGATGTCCTCGACGCCGACCAACGAGGCGGCGACAGCACCGTGGAGGTGCTCAGCATCACTAACCATTTGCTGGACGAGGAAGGTGCGCATATGTGCGGATGCAGTTAGATAATTCCGACTCACCGCCATGCAGTTGCTGAACGTGAGTAATTTGGTGTTTCGCGGCTTCAGTCCATTAAACCGCATCAAGTGGAAGAGTGGAAATCTGCACTGACCAGGAGAGGCGAGGATTTCTACAGCGTGGATTGGCTGACAGAGGCGTTACGCCGCTTCTCACAAGCACACTTGATGGGCAGAGGGTGGTCCACCGTGGACATGAGCATTCCTACTCGTTTGGAGAAGGTAACCACCATGCTACCATTGGAATGAGTCCCCTTTGATAAGGCTCCATCTTTGCAGTGGAAGAAGGGGGAAAGTAGATATACCGATAGAGAGTGGACTGCGGAAGAAGTCGCCGCCTTTGAAGACGGCATTCTTCTTCACGGCCCAGAACTTCGAGCGGTACGTGATGAAGTAGGCACGCGGTCGGTGCCGGAGGTTGTTCGATTTTATGGTCATTGGAAAAAGTACGTTTAAATGTCTGATCGCTATTCCGTTTATTCACTCTTGATACCAGTTCCAGGCTAAAGGAGGAGCATATACGCGCCCGTGAGCGTGCCGCCGTTGGCAAAGAAGACGAGACAGGGGAGCCAGTTGTAGACGTGCCCATGTCTGATGATGAAGGATCCATCGTCCGCGGACCAGCCGGGACACAGGTTGGATGTGGCGCTTGTCGAACTCGCGAATCCGACACTTGGTGGCGAGCTCCCAAAGGACTTGCCACTGACGTCCTTTGTGATGCCTGTGGTACGAATTGGAGGAAATACGCTGATTTGAATGTTCGACCTCTTCGCGAGGAAATCTTCCCCCCTGGGAAGCGGAGTGTAGAGAAACGTGAAGGTACGCCGTTGAGTGCTCCGAGTGCAAAGCGGCTTAGGGTATGTCTCTTCTCATCAAGCGATTCTTGGGCTGATTTCATAAAAGACCAACTCAACGGCAAACGGAACCCCTCCGCCTGTAACATCTACTACATCTCAGTTACGTTGTCTAGCGTGCCAGAAAAGTGGGCCCGTAGGGCGAGTCCTAAAGTGCAGCCGGTGCTATCTCCGTGCACATGCAGGTACATACATCGCGAATTCGAGCGAATAACAATAGCTCATACATCTGCTAAGGAGTATGTGGTGTCTCAATGGACAAACCTGCTGTTGAATCTTGGCTGTGCGATTTATGTGACAACGAGAAAACACAGGAAGCGTCCCTGGTGGGTGTTTCCTCGTTGGCTTTTTTCTCACTTCTATCTTATTTTGGGGTTGCAGAATTCCGACTGTGTACTCTGCCCTCCGAGGAAATCGAAGGTACCAACGAAGGATATGGATTCCTTTTTGCGCGCTGCAAAGCCGACGGAAGGCCAAGCTTGGGTTCATGTCCTCTGCGCGGTATTCTCCCCGGAGGTCACATTTTCCGACGTTACGCGTCTTCGGCTAGTAGAAGGTATCAGCACCATTCCTCGTTCCCGTTGGTCAACTGTACGTATTCTCCTCTTTGGGTAGCTGTGGTATTTGTTCTCACTTGCCATAGCGGTGCACCCTGTGCGGTGAATCGGGCGGTGCTGTCATTCGATGCAGCGATTGTATCCGAGAATACCACATTTCTTGCGCTTGGAAGAACGGTCACCGGTTTGGTTTCGAGATTCAAACTGTGGGTCACTATCTTACTACCTTTCGTTTCGCCACCGCCACGCTAACACTACCCGCGACTCCCTCCAGGTTCGGAATCACCGTCGTGATACTGTCGCGACGACCACGTTCAAGGGTGAGACAGGTAACATGATCCCGATCGTGTGCTGCCAAGAACACGACGCGAGCAAACGTATGTTGTTTGACATGTGCGACACAGATGACACCGGCGAGGTGATTTCCCTTTTTTTTTCTATACCTTCTTGATTTCTGAATATGGGGCCGACCATACCTCTTTCTCCTTCTGGTGTCGCATCGTCCTCTTCTTGCATTCCAGACTGCGCTGCAAGCATACTGCCGAACGTACAAGCATGCGCCGGTCTCTCAAGCCCACGCACTCCTCCGCAAAGCACGGCGTCTCGACAATCTCCTCCACCCACACCGCGCCGAAGTGCCCGACGGCCCGATCGAACCAGTCTACAAATGCGACTTTTGCCAGACGCGGTATTCGCCCTACTTTCACCGGTGTTGGCACAATCCCGACCTTTGGCTCTGTCACAAGTGTAACTGGATGTTCCAGCCTAAAGCCAATGGGAACGGTAATGCGACACCAGCGGGAGGGGATAGGTCGGACTCGGAGCCCGTCGTGTCGTCACGAGCAATGGAAGAGTGAACATACGCGTTTGTTATTACGTACGACTCTATTCTGTCTTCATTTTTTTCTCTTCGCATGGTGTCTTCGTTCGTCTACTTCGCCCGTTCTCTTGGGTTAGCTTTCTCTTGACACTGTCATTATGGTCACATGGTACATTTTACTTGTAAACTAATTTGGTTTAGAAGAGTGAAAAAGGAAGGGAAGAAGAAAAAAGGAGAACCGACGAGAAAGAAAGATGCAGCACGTTCGGTACATTGCAAAGGATAGTACTTGTCTGACAAAAAAAATGAAATGAAATGAAAACATAAAACATGCGAATAAGCAAATCTTAAATATTCGTGAGTGGTTTAAGTAAAAAAAAGGGAGGAGAATGAAAGTATCATCGTCAAGTCCAATCGCGCATCTATGTCTTGACACGTCTGTAGTACAATACATATGCGGGACGTCCCTGTGTGATCTGTGAGAAGTATCCCTGGATCGAAACCGAGAACAAAAACATACAACCACCTCCTTAGCGTCTATTGGGGTGATTCGACTGTCATCGCAATAAAGCCATCCGGGCCGAGATGCAACAAATGCCGTATCTAAGCACATTTATAAGGTGGCGAACACACAAGTTAATGGAAGGTAAAGCAACAGAAGAGCGCTCACAGTGACCGTTACTCAGACTACCAAAGTGGTTCGTGACGCCGTATAGATCATATCTGTACGGTGGTGCCTGCGCGCGCGGGTCGTTGGTTGCATTGGTCGTCAACGCTGGTTTCTCAGCACCCTTGTGCATGTCTGGTGGGAGGGGAGGTGGCATATAGTTGGTGAGGTCTAAGCTTTTAAGAGGGAAATCGACCGTCGTTTCAATCTTGTCGGTGAAATGTCCCTTGGCAGAGAAGCGCTTGAGGTGGATCATCAAGACGGGAGGTAACCGCGAGAGGGTGAGATTCTTGGAAGCACTACGCAATGTCTTACATTTCGGACAATGCCTGAAGCAGGTCAGTCAAGTTTTTTTGTTCCAAGAATTAAATAGTAATATCACTTGCCATGCTTCTGACTTCTCGAGTACCTCCTCCCTGACAAACGCGTCCAAACATGTATACAAAGAAACCTTTGATGGACCCCTGATCAAGGGTATCGGCAAGGATAGATACATAAATGAATTGTAGGTTGTTGAGGTCTAGAAAAATGAAATATTGAGAGCGAGACAACGTCATGGAATTGGAGCACTGACGTGGCGGCAAGTCAGACACTCCATCCTGTTTCGGAACTGTCCTTGGAAATAATCCACAATCAGGCTGTTATTTCGCATCTTGTATATTTCCCATTCTTGTTCGCTCGCAATTTGCTGAGGCAGTTTTTCCAGTTCAGCTTCGCGTTCGGGTGAAGATTCGTTGTTGGGTTTCGTGAGTACGCGATTGAGGTCCTCGTGTAGAGCATCCAGGAGGAATGTCAAGAACTCCTGCGAGTCATGCTGGTCAGATCCACCAAATTGAGCTGCAAATTGACATATTGATTTCTATATGAAGAGCGTAAGCCGGTGCCAAACCAGGCCGATGAAAAGGCGAGCATACTCGGAACACAAAAGGAGTGAAGTGGGGAAGCTCTGAATGGGACATCTCATAGAGGATCTGCGCAAATGCGCCCGCCAATCTCCCTTTCGTTCCCAATGGATTTAGCATATTTACTGCATTCTTCCACCGTCCATCTTAGACATGCCGGATAAGTTCGTTTGATCCAATGACTCTACAAGTAAACCATACCAGTAAAGAATATCGCAAACGGTGCCGTAGCTCGCAAACACTGAATCGTAGCATTCATGTAGCAAGTGTTACCAAGATTCTTCAGCCCAGTAGTATTGATTTGCAGGTCAGACCAGTAGACAACTGGATAGTCGGATGGAATGGTTGGGGGCTTTGGACCGTTAGATGTGTGTGCTACTGAGACAGAGTATGAAGGCGAGTGTAGAAGACTAGGCCGCGAATCTTGACGCTCGGACGCAGGTGCAGCCACTGGTGGAGGCGGTCGAATAACTTGGAGGTCGGGGTAGTCAATTGGACGGTGAGTAAACCCGGATCCATTCATATCACTCCGTCGTCTTGACAATGGCGAGGGATTGATAGATGCTTGGGGAGGGAGGGGTACAGGTGTAATTGATGAAGGAGTTTGAGAGAATGAAGACGTGCTTGTTCCTGAGGACGATGATGAAGTAATTGAAGGGTATGTGATAGGTGTTGTGCTTGTCATGCCACTGCCAAGAGAGTAATGAATTGGACGGGGTGATTGTGATATCTGTAACTAAAATATGAAAAGTACAACCACCTAAGTTATCGGCAGATCTTACACTTTCTGATTGACTATGAGAATGTGATATGGATGGAGGTTTGGATATCGCTTGTCGACGAGGTAAAGACGTAGCACCATCCAGGTTTGTGCTATTTTCAGGAGTCTTATTCGGCAATCTTTTATCGTTATCCGCTGTAAACATCATTTCGACACTTCGGAATAGAAAGGACATACAAAGGGGAAGGGTCCGAAGGTCGTTTCTCCGTTAACACACCATTTATGTGCGGGTTCGGCAGCGGCCGATTGCGCGAGGTATCAGGGATCGACGTAGAGGTTAACATCATACCTGATGTGCCGCTAGTGCCATTCTCCAGAGTACTGTTTAGTGATGCTCGTGTTCCGCCAGGAATTCCACGAAAAACCTCGTCAGGAAACATCTGTTTCCACGCCTGAAAGCCCCCTTCAAGTAACACGGGCGTATGGCGTAAAAACTTTCTGTAGGCACCGGTGAATATAGCCTGGACAAAGGCCGATAGCGGACCAGTAACATCATACGCCTCTGAGGATGCATCGTAAAGGGCCACAAGATCAAACTTGTCGCGGTTTTGAAAGAGCACCGATTCTTCACGTGGTGCAATAACTAGCGAATCCTCGAGGCTGGCAGCTGTCACACTACGCGTACCATTAGTAAGTGGGATTCCGGCACGTAACTTAAAATACCTTGGACGTGCAAGAACGGACGGCTCGAGGCATACAATAGCGTCCGTTCTAATGTGCTCTTTCTCAAACTCTTCCCGTGTTCGTATGTCAACCATCAGGGTTTTGAAACCCGGAGCGTCAAGGTATTCACGCAAGAGTTCGGGATGGATGGTATTTGATTTCGGAATTGCTGCTTTTTCTTGTACGGGTGACGTCTTCGGAGGGAGTGGAGATGCTGTGAGGCTGGTGACAGAGGGCCTGGAAATAATCACTGGAGAAGCCGGACGACTTATAAAAGTATTCATGGTCGGTGTTATAGGTGTACTCGAAGGCCGTGGTCCAGGATCGATAGATAACGATGGAAATTGTTTCATATTCGGTACATTCACTGATTCTATGCCGTTTACACCATTTGATTGTGAGACTGAGGACCAGTTGGCCATGTTACTGTTCCCTGTAGGTTCTTGGACGGGGACGGAAGGAAATCTGGAAGCAAACTCGTCCAACTCGTCTATGGATGGAAAAGCCCGCGCAAACTCAGCAACAGTAGTATGCGGAAGAGGAGGCGAGGATGACTCTGTGGATGTTGGTGAAGGAGGGCCCAAGCTGGAAAGTGGAACTATAGCATGTGGTGACGATGTCGTTGAACTGCTGTTTGACGGTGGAATAATGAATGGAAATGGCGGTTGCGGTGGCAGCGATGGAAGTGTTGGCGATAGTTTGAGAGTACGTATGGGCTCGGGTGATCTGACCGGAATGGAAAGAGGAGGGGAGGGAACAGGGAGTTCTCGGGATGTATGCTTGGAGGTATCGACGGCCAACCCAGCGTCGTTCAACTTTTTGACGCGATCAGCTATAGAAGGGGCAACTTGTCTGCTGGGTCCTGCATTGGCATTATCATCGCTGATAGGTAACGTGAATACGGCTTGGGAGATTTAGCTTGATCATGCTCACGTTGCGGCTGATTTTTCCAGATCGGTCAACTTTGCTTCGACGGCTTGAACACGTTGCAAAAGGTTGTTACCATCTGTCTGGTGATACAAGCGTTAGCCTCAAACGGGACTCGGCCAGACAAAGATCAACCTTTTCAAAATCGTGAAACTCCTTATATAGAACCCCGTGCCGACCAGGTTTAGTTTCAGCCATGACCTCCGTACTACTCATGAACATGTGGGTCAGCAACCCAGCCTTTAAAAAGGCGCCAAGTGCCCCCTTGAGATCGCCCTGCTTCTCACAGAGTTGAGCTTGCTGGGACTGTGTGCGAGCAGATTTGATAAGAGACAGAGCGGATACACCCTTTGCAGCCTTCCGGACGTCCTCCTTGGCCTTTTCCTTTATTTCTGCGACTGTCAGATCACTGGTCGCGGTGAAGGAACCATTGTGCATTGCTGGCAGCCCAAGTGGCTTGTGGTCGTTTCCGGTACTGTCGGGAAGACAAACGTGCGCAGATGCGAGTCCAGACCCACCAGGTAACGCCGGGGAATGTACGACAACTCCGGGCATGAAAACAAGAGCCAAGGGACGAGGACCGGCTGCGAACGGACGAGGACGAAGGCGAGGACTTGTCCACAGGTTTAATTACGTAAAGCGCAGCCTACTGGTCACACTCCGTGACCGATGTGACTTTATTGCATGCACGTGACTTGACGCGTTCAACACGTCTCGACGACAAACACGACAAGAAATGCCAGGAAACGTCCACTGGGCGCTCGACATCTCTGTATCAGACTTTGGGTCGACGTTTGACGCGACGAGCTCGTCCTTGTCCTGCACGTCGACCTCGACTTTCCAGTATATCAATTCCCAGCTTGTCGCCCATGGATTCACCCCGAGCCCCGGCATATCTCTCGATGGCATCTCTGACGAGAATATGGAGCGTGTCACTAAATGTCTCCTTGCCATGCTCAGTCAGCGAGTGGTATGTCGACCCACTCCGAGCATGGTTTATGCGTCTGAACACGTGCTAGTCCGACATGGCGCAGGCAGAGGATCTGTCGACGAAATTGCGAACACTATCTTACGACCACGAACGACTCACGGGCATGCATCGCTCTTCCACAGAGAAAGTACTCAGTGCGGAACGCGAAGTAAACATGTACAAGTCGCGTCTTGCGTGAGTGACAACAGAACAAGTGAATGCCAGGTAGTGCTCATCGCCATTTGTTAGGGCCGCTGCTCGTACGTTGCAATCATCAGAGTCAAATCATAAACAGACTGCCGTCGAACTTCAGCGCACGAGGACATCGCTCCAGGCTCTTCGTGCCACGCACGCAGCCGAACTCAAAAAGAGGGAGAAGGAAATCGAACGAATGGTAGAAAAATGGACCAAACTTGCGGATTCTCAAGCAAAATCGTCCACAATTTCTCCTGGCATCGTAATTCGGGGGACTAATACCGAGGTTACTTCGGGCATGGAGTTACTCGGAAAGGGTAAAGGATACCTGGAGGTTGCTCTAGAGCACGCAGAAAGCTCGAGAACAGAACTTCTCGATGAGACAACCCGGCTCAGAAGACTGATACTTGTTTCTGCGAATCGCTTGCAGTCCATAATACACCAGATACGCATTTTGACGTCCGTAAGGTCAGAAGAGGCAAGCTTCTTTCACTGTTCCTCGGCCATGATAGCCTAACATGCAGCAGCCTACTTCCTTTGACCACGATGCATTGTTCCCGCTTACCCCGATTAATGCAGCAGATGATAAAATTCTTTCACTTTTTACTTCCGCCAACGACGCCATTTCATTGCTATCGAAGCACCTCTCAGACGGGTCAGATGTCATCCGGACTGTAACTCAATCCATCGAAGTGGACTCCGAGGAATGTGAACGCCTCCAGGCCGTCATCGAGAAACTTCAAGCAGAACTAGGTGGGTCGCATACAATTCTACTTGCGTGTTTATACCTGATTCCTCATTCCCAGACGGAGCTCGGAAACTACATGAAACACATGAAGCAGAAACTCGCGAACTTCTCAATCAATTAGCGGCTCAAGGGGCACAGAGAGCCGCCATAGACAATTTACTGATCGCTCCCGAATACGGTGCGGAACGTGACCGGCTTGATCGCATCAAGAAAGAGCTTGAAGATGAGCGCGAGAAGTTCACCCGGGCGGCCGTGAAGCTTGGAAAGGAGAAATCTGCCTTCGAGGTTAGGCTCGTCGATATGCTCTCGCTCAGCCTGTCCCTCATATTTGAATCTAGGACGAAAGAATAAAGTTCTTGGAGGAAAGACGATCGTGGCAGGTGCAGCAAATACTCTCTGACTGTAATCCGACCTCTGCTCCGGAAGTGCTACTCGCCAGCACACCTCCCTCTCCTAGTCCGGCAGACTACCTTCCCGAGGCAAAGAAGTCACCTCGTAAGTCACCTCGCAAACAGAAGGCTGTAGGCAAATCGGGTAACAGTCGTAAGGCGCGTGGCTCCCGTCGCTCCTCCATCTTCTCCATTCCGCCCCCGACCAACGCTGAACCTGCGTACGAGACGGAGGTGATTCCGATCGTTGTCCCAGATAATAAACCGTCCACCTTGACGAAATCCATCCTTCCGACCTCTTTCGTTCTGCCTCCCCCGTCACCTAGAACATCTTTACCACCGCCCGACTCATTGCTCGGACCGCTGGACAGTCACGTTCCCGATAAAGACCCGAACCCCGCCGAGGGCTCATCATCGATCACATCCCTCTCCCAACTTCCAATTCCAATTCCAACGATTGTCGAGCCAGAACCCCAACCCGACCCCATGCAGAGAACAGACTCGCCCACACTGCGGACGCCGCCCCCTTTGCGGCGTCCGTTCCCGGTGGCAAAACCCTTGGCGTCTCACATGACGCACGCCTATTCGCCTGTAAAACCCAGTCCGCTTAGTCGAATTCTCATGCTCGCCAACTCTCCGGAGAGCCCAGAGTCCTCTGAACCGCTGTCCGGGCCGGAATCAACCAGCGGAGATAGAGCGCCGACGGGGCGTCCTTCCCCTGCACATTCAGTAGTGGGGAAGTCACCGCCTTCAAGGGGCGACGATGACAGCCCACTCAGGGAGAAGAAAACGGGGCGGAACGCTGTGCCTGTGAAAAAGGAAAAGGTCGACAAGGCAAACACAAAGAAGCGCACATCTAGAGAAAGGAGTGGAGTTAGAGAGGAGCCTTCTGTGCCTGCTCACCTGGGCAAGCCCAAGATGAACGGTGCTGGAGAGAAGGAGAATTTCGACAAACCACAGCGCAGGGGTTCCCCGCCCACGTTGGGCGTTGTTCCAGCGAAACCACCCAATACTTCTACCGCAAGCAAGCCCGAGGCACCCTCCAGATCCACAGTGAAGGTAGCAACAAAATTGCCAGTCGGAAAAGGCGGTGCGAGGAGAGTACCTGTCGGCAGCGCGGAGGCAGCACCTCTGCCCGGGTGGCGAGGTTGAGCGATTCAGTACTTGTATTGCATGCTTACGACCTAATTGTACAAGATACCCATGTGGTATCGTTCGTCGATAGTACAAACGATCATGATATATTTACTCTTTCACTATGACAGGAATACGACCACTAGGATGTAGCAAGGGCGGAAACACTCAAATCGTCTATTTAGATAGAAGCATACATAGAACGGCAACGACAAAATCTAACTATTGTTTACCCGGGATCAAGAATGAACCAAAATAGCGGTCTAAATCTCCAATGGCAATAGAAGGTATGATGGTTCCCACATATCCATCCGGCCGGACAATCACAAGCGTGATCAGCTTCGGATCAATGCCGAGAGTCTCGTATGCGTGTCCGCCCTTGGTCCCGGTCATGTCTGTATCGTCCAGAAGAAGCCTACGGGATATCTATACGTCAAACAAAGAAGGACAAGGCGGAAAACACTCACTTTGACCAGTGTGGACGGAAAAACTCAGGGACAGCCAAATAATTTATGCGTTCTTTCTTGCCCGCAGCGATTGTGATCACGTCGAATACACTCGAGATCTTCCCATCAGAACTGTATTTACAGAGGGCGCTCGACGGCTTGTCTAGTTCTTCCGCGAGCCCTCTCAGATCGGTCACCCTGGCCTCGGTCAGCTCCCCCACGAAGACCAGCACCTTGAAGCGCGCGTCGGAAGGAAGTAAATCCTGTATTTCAACCGGGCGTGCATCGGCAGCC
>JBBPKB010000545.1:0-12352 GCA_038089035.1 Boletellus dicymbophilus
AACAGGGTGCAGAGGTGGTGGACTGGAGGGCGAGCGCAGAGGCACAGATAGTAGTGGAGGTGGTCCATCTAGAAATGGAGTCGGACCCGACGCTTGCACCGGCGTCTGTTACGAATAAGGAAGACGTGATGCAGACGGCGAGAAATTCTGTCGGCTCGGCGATTGGTGGGAATGACGTGGTATAGTAGAGGATGACTTTCCAGTCGCAGTAGCGACTCGCTAGCATCTTCATAGATCCATTGAGAGGGCCCTCAGGATCACACCCAACCCAGTGAAGTGATGCACCCCAAGAGGAATACAACGGAGGACTGTGGTTTATTATCGCTGGGAATATGAACTTCAAATTACTAAGTTTCCAGGAAGCGGCAAGAAGGGTTGACCAGAAGAAAGGAAGACGGGCCGTAGATCTTGTCCAGGTTACTACGCAAGAATCGAACTAAATATACGCACCAACACCTCGCTGAGAGTCACTGGGACATCGGTGACCGTAGCACAAGGTTGTTCCGTTCCCTCAGTGGGTTGCTCGACAGGTCGGACTCTGCATACGACAAGAAGCTAGCGCTCGTTCGTCCCTGCAAAGCGGGAATTGTTTGCTTCAGACAGATTGTAATCTGATCGTCAACCAAGGATGAGGGCTATACTGGGTAGTAACCTGAACTGCACTTACCTGACAGAAGCTTGCAAGCAATAAGCTCTGCAAGAAATAGTTATGTGGCCTCAGTTTCCCCCTTCTCGATAATGGATCCAGATGGCGTGGAAAATCAGAAATATTATTTAAACGGACGGAAAAAGGCATTCGCTTTCTCGAAAGAAAGCGGTTCATATGTATAAAATAAATCGGAGAGGTGAAAAGAAAACGATGTTTCGTACATTGGGTCATCCGCGTCAGTATTAATAACCTCAGTCTGCGACGAGCGTCCCCTAGCGAAACAACAAATGGAAAGGGGAGATTTGAGTGTCACGTGAAGGGCGAACAAGACAAAGATTATGCAGTTGAAAAATAAAGCTTAAAGCCAGCCTCCACCCCGGCCAATCTCCGAGGTTGCGGCTGTGGATCGTATTTCCACGTCGTTTATCACAATCATATGTAAAGTGTGCTGTCAGTATGGTACGGCGAGAGTTGCGAAGAAAGGGAACGGCAAAGATGTAGATTGGACCAAAGGGAGAGGGAGAGAAAACGGGATGACGCCAGGCCTGGAGTTTCAAGATAAATGCAAAGTCATGCCAACACCCTACCAAACCACCCCAGCATCTTGAACAGTCCCCACAAACATCCCCCAGCAATAACTGGTAGGCTCAGATTATCATCTATCCCACCAAGATCTGATAAAAGTGATCAATCTAGTTCTTCAATGAGCATATATGCGCCAAAGAACACCCACCAAGAGCTTCTGCGATGCCAGTTACAAGTCCAGCGAATGCACCGATGGTGAGCAACCCCGTCCACCCAGCGAACGTCGACGAAGGCTCGGGCCCTGCACCAATGAAGCTTTGAGAGACGCCATCCTTCCACGTCCACGTTAGCCCGTGTTCCCTCGCTGGCCCCAAGAACGCCCAGAAACTCGTGGCGACAGCTGCACCTGTGAGTGTTGCAGCAGTGAATCCCGCCAAACTCTTGCGCGGTGCAAGTGGGAAAAGACCAAAAAGGCGCTTGGGAAGAGGGGGTGTGCGACTCCCATAGAGCCGGCCAAAGGTAGACGCGGCTGTATCAGCCCAAGAAAGGCTGTGGTGACCAAGGGTCAGTAGCCGCTAAGACAGGCACAGGACACGACATACATGAGCACAGAGACAACAGCAATATCGAGAGGGAGTGCGATGAGGACAGCATTGACCCCCAAGATGTACCATATGACACCATTCGAGGACTTCTGAACGGAGGGTCGATTATCGACTGAAAGGAGTAAATAGAGATTCGCACGTACTTTTTCGCTATCACGCATAAAGACGCCAAAGCATTTCTCAAAGGTGTATTCCAATGAAGGGTAACGCAGACGGAGGATGTCTATGGGTATCAGGACAGCCAGGGCAGAGCTCAGGGCAACGATGACGCGCTGAGGGTCTCCGTTCGAAGAATAAAGGTATATAGTTAAAAATCCTGCGCAGCCCCACAAGTATCAGCTACTGTCGGACAGGGCATGAGTCGTGGGGTATGTACCGATAGATGAATGCAATGCCTTGCGTGGAACCTCCCATTCGATCGCAGACTGCTTGCGAACACCATCGGATTGTGGAGAGCGAATTGGGGTCGAGTTTGTGCGTCCATGCTTGGTCTTGCGTTTGGGAGCAGGCAAGGATCGGGAGTCGGCATCTTCAACGAGTTCTTCAATGGTGGCCTCGCCGCCGTTGAGGCCGATGCCGTGACTGGAGCGTTGGTTTGAGCTATGCTTACGTCTGTGGGCTCGCCTGGGGGACATGCCGCCAGGAAGGGGGGCAGGCGAAGGCGTGGCAGGCGGGGAAAAGAAACTTTTAGGCGACGAGGAACGACGGGGGATGGAGGGTGTGCGGGAACGGGAAGAGGTGCGCCGTGGCTGGTCGTGAGCAAGGCCGAGCGAAAAAGCGTCGTTGGCAGGGAGGGTCATGATTGCGCGAGCGAGTACAATAGCAAAAATGTACAAGACTGAACGCCATCTACACAGTGTGGCTGTGCAGAAGCGCAGTAAACAATGTCGACTCTACAGTGAACCCCAATCCGTGCTAGTACAGATCAGCGTTGTTTGGTATCGAGAGACTGTCCATGTTTCGGAGAATTAAAACGAAAGCCGGGTAGAGGGAAAGCCTCGTCAATCGTAGTTATAACTCCGAGAAGACGGCCATGCTGGTTTTACCCTTCACTCTACAAGGAGAGCCGTCACCGGTCACCGGTCGTCCTCGAGTCCGGAATAGAGTGACGATAGTACGCACCATTCGAATTGCGAACGAAAGAGACATTCTGTAACTAGAAATCTAATTATGTTTCCCCACGGTTCTTATTGATTATATAATCCACAACTATGGGTTCACCATCAGTGACTCGTCGATGCATGTCATCAAGATTTGAGGGGATACACGTACATACACCCGAAGCGAACTGGATCATGCATTGACCCGAACATCATTCTGTTGCCGCTCCATTTGTGCCGGTGTCAACAGGCCGGCGAACCCGCCGACCGGGGAGCGAAAGTCCCAGGCTGAAGTCCTCTTCAACTTACGTATAAACACACCTCAACTTATCCCCAGATTACCCCCAGCTTGATCGCTAGTATTCATCATCCCTGCCCACCATTACTCCATCAAGTATGATCAACCTTTACTTCGGCTCTGTCATCAACCCACAGACATTGTCTCACTATTCCGCGCACCCTCGCTGCTTGATCGCCGTCGGACTCGATGGTAATATCGTCTGGATCGAAGAGGATATCGATCTATCCGTCGCCCACGACAAGATTGCCCAACGTGGCTTAAAAGATGGCGAGTACAACCTTGTAGATTTCAGCAAAAATCCTGGCCAATTCCTCATGCCTGGCCTGATTGATACACACGTCGTATGTCTTCCGATCCTTCTATCTTTGTCGAGTATTTCATATATTGAATCGCCTTATGTAGCATGCGTGCCAGTTCCCGAACTTGGGCATGTGCGTATCGTCTGCACGTAAATTTAAACCGAGCACACTGACATGTTTTCCTTCCCTAGCGGTGGTGACCTGGAACTCGGTGATTGGCTTTTTAAGTATGTTTTTCCTACGGAAAGAAAGTTTGAAAACAATAAGTACGCCGAGCGCGTGTATAACGATGTCATTGATCGCTCCATCGCATCTGGGGTGCGTACATAGCCGCGGTTTCACTACGTTTGTGGGCGCTTACTTCCAATGAAAGACGACGACAAGCTGTTACTACGGTAGCTTACATCTCGATGCGACCATCATCCTCGCAGACGTTATCCAGAAGAAAGGTGACTTCGAGCTCGGTACCTATTATACCCATTATACTCACTAAAATGGTTCAGGTCAACGTGCCTTTGTTGGCGTAAGCTTCCTTGCCGTTGCTTCTGTGTTCAGCCAATTGTAACGTGCAGACCCTCTGACAGAAATGCAACATGGACTGGGACTGTCCCGATGACTACATTGAGCAATCGGCCGAATCCTCCCTCGAGGATACGATCAAACTCATTAACTATATTCAACGCTTCCCGCTTTCACACGCCAATGAACCGCTTGTCCATCCCATTATCACACCTCGTTTCGCACTATCCTGCAGTGAACGGCTCCTGACCGAACTCGGCGGACTTGCCGCGTCGTTGCCCCAAATTTCTATTCAAACTCATATTTCTGAAAACCGAAAGGAAATACGTGATACATTGAAACGATTCGGCACAGAATCTTACGCAGAGGTTTACGATCGGTTCGGCCTCCTTCGGAACAATACAATTCTCGGACACGGTGTGTGGTTGACGGAGAGTGAGATGGAACTGATAGCGAAGCGAGGAGCTGGGGTGGCACACTGTCCGACGAGCAACTTCTACTTGAGCAGCGGAATGGCCAAAGTTGGCTTACTTTTGGATCACGGTGTCAAGGTACACGACTAGTTCCGGTTACCTCCTTATTAGTCGTCTCATCCCAGCTGTTTTTACTCTTAGGTTGGCCTCGGCACGGACGTGGGCGGTGGTTATAATCCATCGGTTCTCTATACGATCCAAATGGCGAGCACGACGTCAAAGATGGTATTCGTCCAATCGGAACTAGATGAAGAACGTCATCAGCAAAGACGCGAGCACCGTGAGCGCCACAGGCAACGGGGAAGACATGATGAACATAACAAGCACGGAAGGCATGCCAGAGATACGGATGACTACTCGCATCCGGGTCCCCCCGCTGTTTCCGACTCATCCCCGAACTTGTACCAGGATGCGGCATACCATCCCCGCCACAAACGCGATAAACACGAAGAGGATAGTGACCATGAACACAGTAAACACCACGAGCACTACCACCACCATCACCACATCCCATCCACCAGATGTCAATTCACCAACCAAAAGCTCGACGTTTCGACGCTCCTCTACCTCGCTACACTTGGCGGTGCACAGGTGTGCTGTCTCCAGGATCGGATCGGATCGTTTGCTGTCGGCAAAGCCTTCGACGCGCTCTACGTGAGCCTGGACGACGCGTACGAGAACCCGGCCGTGTGGGGCGAAGGTGTGGATGCGTGCGAAAAGGAGCGGAACGAGCGCAATCTCAGGAGGTGGTTGGAACGATTTTTGTTCTGTGGGGATAATCGGAATGTGAGGCGAGTGTTTGTGCAGGGGATACAAATTGGGGGGGCAGACACGAAGCGTCGGGAATGATTGGTGCCCTTGATAGGGAGATCCAAATCCTGTAAATGTACTTACTGTTGATTGATGCTGATGAACGTTCAGTACCAGTTTGATCTTACCTTTAATGTCTTATCAACTACCATCAGTGGCCTGACGCGTCAGGTATTGGTAGTCAGCCATGTGCCTCGTAGTGGGTCACTGTTAATGAATCGATGAAGTCCGAAGACTCTTTTGAGTCTCCCAATTCAATGTAGTATATTACCTATACGGCATTCCAAACAGTAGTCAACACTTTCACGTGACTTCTGTACATCGGCTTTCCCCGCACAAACACGTGCAAATCTTAGAACTCTGCGCGTTCTAGCCTGGCACTCAATATTCAATATTCACCGGCGCCACTGTGACGATGTCTGCATGCAATTGGAAGACGACAGCGGACCCGGGACGCGACGGCAGCCGCAGTGTGTAGCCTATTCACACGACAACGATAGCGAGCGGGAAAGCAGCGCAAAGTGGATAGGCAGTGGTGTGCCCCATACATTACGACGACGACGGTGAGCGCGGGAGTAGCGTAACGGCTCCCCTTGCAACGACGGCGATGGTGAAGGCGAGGGGCGTGTTATCGCGCAACGACGACGGCGAGTGCGAGTGCAGCGCAAGGTGCGCCGATAGCAATGACCATGGCGGTTGCGGAGGGACACTATGTACAATCTATGTTTTATACTTCACTTGATATTAATCCAAGCTGTCTTTCAGGTCCTGGAGGATTGGTCAGGCTTTATCTGGGTATGCCAGCGGATGTCAGGAGCGCTGTTAATCTCACACTTCCCCGTCGTAAATGCGATTTTAGCACCGGCAGTACTGATTCCAGCATTTGCAAGAGTGGCGGTTGCGATGGTGGTCTGGAGTGTGTTGACGGGGTATGTCAGCTTGTCGTTTTCTCCATTACACTTTGTCGAATTCACTCGTGCATACAGGGTGTTGGTCCCATTACAACGGTCCAGTTCATGGACTGCGATTATTACTATGGTATATACACTCACGCGCTGGAAATTCTACTCTGACAATCAGAGTTAGTTTCCCTTACCAATGGATTTAACTTGCCGATGTACGTCTCAATGAATGTTGATTGTGGTGATGTGGGTTGCAACACCGATCTCCTTGCCCTGGGTTGTTGGTACCGTCAACCTTCTCTGCAAACTAGGAAATAATTGGTTATAGGTCCCCCACCCCTCATCGGTCTCACCGACTCGAGCGGGAATCCCCTGGGAGTGACTGAGGTTAATTTGGACGGCAACCGAGGTAGGCAGTTACGTGATCAGCAAGAGCGACGTACCTATTTTTTTGTAGATAACTCACCTAACTGTTGTACTGGCCCAGTTCACACAGCTGCAACTTGTCCCACCTCGGGCGTCAAACACTATGACTTCTTCAGTGCATAAATTACCCCATTACATTACTAGAAACTTGTTCCTGAAAACATTACCGTACGATAGAGAACAGCTGCCCAAAGTCATATGTCTACGCATAACAGCGACGACTCACTGGCGTACGCTACTTGCGCTTCTGCGAAGAGTTCTACACACGATGTGACTTTCTGCTCTTAGCACAGAAGCAAGCATCATAGAGAGAAAATGCGTGCCTGCAGCTGCGATGGATGGCAGTACAGCCATCATATAATGTGTTGTCATGTCTCGCATCTATACATACTCTGGGCCAGTATGTACAATGAAGAAAAAGTTTAGAACAGACTTATAAAAGATTAACGATTGCAGGCAATTTACGCCATATTACCGGTAAATCGATGACACCTAGTACCGTGAGTGCAATGTTTCCATGACCTATAGTAATGATGCTAGTCATGATGTAGTAGTCGATGATATTTTCACTTCAAGCACGAATTATAGAAGAACGATCCCACCAGACGAATTCGATGCTTCGATGAACGGGACTAGTGACATAAGCCTAGAGCTACGCGGGGACCTTTTAGCGAGTTGCACTGCGTTACTGTGCTTAGCCGGCTGGCGGTCACCGGCACCATCGGAGGCGCGAAGACGACGTGAGCGCCGGTGGCAGGCCCGTACTGTACTGTGATTCGGGGTCAAAACTTCAACACCGACAGCCTCTCTTAAGCTGGTTGGAAATCGGCTATTATGGGCATTCTCTCTTCTTCGAGTCACTGAACTGTGCACGTTTGGATTTTCGCCTTGTCTGATGACCTCGCGAATTGGCTCGAAATGTCACGAAGGCTGTGGCAGTTGTCGCTGGATCCAGTTCAATATCCGAGTCTTCATGTGAATATACTAGGGTCGCGCCGCATGCCCCGCAGTTTTCCAACAGAAACATTCATTGTGTAAACACCGGCAGAGCACTTTACAGCAAGTCGTAAGGTCTTTTAAACGGCTGTCTCGATCATGGCAGGCTCAGGCACGGCCTCTTGTAAGTTTAATTCTTCTGAATTCTCTACGGAAGGTTGACCAACCCATCACTTATGCCGACGGATCATTTAGCTTCATACTCGATCAAGTATGTACTTGGTATTTCACCTCCAAAGTTCCTGTGTGTGAGACGGTGTTGCTGCGGCCCGTGTATGCGATGCTTGTATTGCCACTCCCTCATACTATCCAGTTTTCCTGGTTCCCTGGGTTGCTGCGGTGCTCAACGCGCCGGGGCTCCGATCTGCCGCCAAGCGTAGTGCCTAATATCCTATAAGTACAGGTTCGTATACTACTTCACATTCTCAGAGAACGACTGTCTTCTGATCTCGAAGCTCTCACTTATAAGGGTGTCAATCCTTCATTCGACAGCGGCATCACGATGAAGCTTCCGTTTGGAACTACAAAGGCCACTCGGCCAGTGAACGGACCCAGCAGTCAAGGTAGGCAGATAAAGATGCGATTAAAGACGTCGAGCTTCCAAAGCTTACGTGTTTGATCTGCGACGTCCGTCTAAGTCCGTTCTCTAATAGCGTGCTAACCCTTGTTATCCGTTTTAGAAGCATCTAATGAGACCACAACAGTCCCGAAAAAACCTGGTTTCTGGAAATCACTCGACTGGAAGTTGATGCTTGCGTTGCTTTTCCCCGTGACACTCGAGACGCTCGATTACACAGGTATGTCCTGGACATTTTGACTAGTAATTTTCTGTACGAAGTTCACCCATACTGATGTGATTTCGTAGTTGTCGCGACGGCACAATCTCGGATTGCGGTCAGTGGTTTAATGCCTGATTATTCATCCTTATTGACTAACTTTAATCTCAAGTCTGTTTTCAACGCGCTCTCACTTGAAAGGTCAGTTTTGTTTTGAGCAAAATAAATCTGTGTTCACTCCAACTCTTCGCCCTTTCAACCAGCTACATCGGTACTTCTTATCTCCTTGCCTCCACCGTTTTTCTCCCCTTGTTTGCTTCCATCGCCGATATTTATGGGCGCCATTTTGGACTGCAACTCTCACTGCTGTTTTTCCTCGTGGGGAGCGCGATCGGCACAGGCGCAGTGAACATGCCGATGTTACTGGCCGGAAGAGGTATCTCCGGAATAGGTGCTGGTGGGCTTCTTACTGTGCGTCTCCATATCTTTACCGTAGTACTAGTAGTTACTCACACCAGTTTTCATTTTCATTTGTTTTAACTCGTATGTCGTCCTGGGGATTATAGATTGTTAGGACACTCATGTCGGACACATCATCACTCAACCAAAACAGTTTCCAGCAGTCGACACTGTTTTTACTCTATGCAGTTGGTTTTAGCGTCGGACCAGTGATTGGTGGGTTTCTGGTCACTGCAAACTTCCGTTGGGTGTTCGCAATCAAGTAAGACGATTAACCGATTGTAGATGATCATTGAGCTCATCAGTATTTCGCCCAGCTTGCCTTGCACTGTGCTTTCTATGATTCTGTGCTTTCTCTTTCTTCGTAACCGATCTACCAAGCCTGATACAGACATTGATAAGAAAAACCGTGCGCCATTCAGCACCATGGACACTTGGGCCTCCAAACTTACCCTGATTGACTGGGTCGGCACTTTTCTTTTTATCACCGGTGGTATCCTCGTCCTGCTGGCGCTCAATTGGGGACCGGACGACAACTGGAAAAGCGCACGGGTCATTGTCAATGTTATTCTTGGGGTGCTATTGATCGTAGCATGCTTCCTTTGGGAGCTTCTTCTCGAGCACCGGTCGCTCTCGCCCTCGTCAAATGGGACCAGGGAGTCCAACTACATGCAGACGAGATACACGGGGATTTTTCGTGCACGATCGATGATCCCGATTGAATTGTTCACCTCATATGATATGTGTGTAGTGCAATACGGTTCGTTCATATCGGGCATCGTCATGTTTGTCATGTTTTATTTCGTGGCGATCTTTGCCACGGTGGTGACGGGGCTTCCATCCTCCCAGGCGGGGATTCAGTTACTTTATTTCGCGCCAGGTCTCGTACGTATCTCTCTATCATTCTCTCGTTTATGTGCTTAGCGTGATATGGCCGACAGGGGGGTGGCTCCTTAATCTCGATCCGGATGATCAAGCTATTCAGACAGGTAAGTCAATACCCACGGAAGGCTACAGTCGCTCACGTTGGTGTAGCCCATTTACCCCATTGTGTTCGGAAGTGTCGTCATGACAGTCGGTGTGGGGCTGATCCAAATGGCCATGCAGCACAACAATCAAAGCCAAGTGAACGGGTGAACTTCTTTTTTCTTTGCGCTTCACGTCTTCGTCCGCAAGCTTTGTCGACTGACTTTCGCTTTGCAACAGATTCATGGCAATGGTTGGCGTCGGCGTCGGCGTGAACGCAGGGCCGCTCGCTCTCCAGGCACGGTTCACGAAACCAGACCACATCGCGATCACGAACGCGATGCTGCTGTTTGTCCGTCTTTCCGCTTGTCTCTTTCACGCATGTACACACACCCTTGCTCATGTTTCACTAGTTCCGCGCGTTCGGAGGTACGGTCGGACTCGCGCAGTGCTTCACCATTCTCAACGCGAAAGTGAATACTTATATCGCGTCGCAACTGCAGTACCTCTCTGACACGCTCTCCTCGACCGACTACGACGTGCTGGCGTCGTTGCTTGACAGCGGCGGGCTCACGTCCGTGACGAGCCTCGACGGGCTGCCGAGCGCAGTGCAGAGCGTCGTGAGAGATGCCTTCTTGGACGGGGTGCGGTGGAGCTTTGTGTCGCTAATTCCGTGGTTGGGCGTGGGGTGTGTGCTGTCTGTGTTTTTGAGTCGAATCGCGGACTCGGATAAGGAGGAGGCGAAGGAGGATGCAGAAGGGGAGGGTGCAGGAGGGATAGAGTTCGTGGGGATAGATGCCCGTGCAGACCAAGATATCGAGGCTCGTACGGGGACCACTACACTGCAGTGAGATATACCCGGGTCGTTTTGTTTTATTTTATTTCCCTAGCCAAGATGCTGTCTGGACAATCCGCTTTTATTGAGCCGTTACTTCCAATATTTGTCGATGTATACAAGTACAGTAGTCATCCGCAGTCTAGTCTCGTCTAGTCTGTGTTCCTAAGTATTTTCAACGTGAGTGAGCCGAAGACCCGGACGTTTCATTTTCATTTGATCAGCGGGGACACGACATAGCTTTTTTTACAGACGAGCCTGGCAGCAATATTCCTTGTGACAAGCTACCAAGTGAACCGGGAACATGGGATGCGTAAAGAAGCTAGAATGTTGTAACGTATAGTTATTACTGTTTCAGTTGAAACTCAAATACTGTTGTCAGCGGGTCCAATTTACGCGTGGGGGGCAGAGCGATGCGTGGACAGAACCTATAAAAGAGAACATACACTGACAGCATGCAACAAGGGGCAACACAAAACAAGACAGAGAATAAACTAGGCCCCGATGTGCACGTACAAGATCCGCTGATCAAGCGGTACTTCCACTGACCTCATCGTTTTCCAGGGCGCGACCGCTGCGCGAGTGTGATCCAAAACGCCCCAACTCGCCCACAATATGTTTATAAAACGCCGACGTGATCTTGTTCGTCTCTTCGTCGACCATCGTCTACATCGTCCCAATCACAGAGCGAAACCCCACAAACTGCATCGCCGACGCGAGATGGATCGCTTCGTCCGGGCTCCCTTCGTCTCCGACGGTCGTATGACACGCCGACAGGTATGCAAATTCAGGGTCCTTCAAGTCGCGCTGGAAGATGTGTTGGATCGTAAAGTGTCCGCCGTGGAGAGCGAACGTGGACTCGAACGGTTGATTCCGGCTCGGCAGACCATGACAAGCCAGGTGCACCCACTGGTGCGTCGCAAGCTCTTCCGTGACCCTGGAGACGGTATATTCTTGTCCCTCAATGTGCGTAAACGTGGCGAGACCATCGATGCACCGTCCAATATTGTCCAGTTCTGTGCCCACGGAAAAGAACTCGCGTTCGCCAGAGGCATTTGCTTGACTGATCGTTTCTGTTCTGTCTGTGGCTGTGGTAGATAGTGCTGTCTGGCACGAATAAGCGCGCTTAAAGTTGGCGCGTAAGATGAAATGTAGAGATCGGCGAAGTTCGGTTGACCCTTTCTGTACGGACCGACACCATGGAGCGGCAGAAGAGAGAACTCGGCGGTTGGACACCACCAGATGCGTGATCCAGGTGGGCACCTGGTGCGAAGGAAATCAGAGATTCGACATACGGCGAGGTCCCAGAGCTCCCGCAGGAAGCCACTGAGTTCCCTTGTCGTGTCCGATCTCTTCGTGAGCATAGTCAGCGCACAGAGACTGGACGATAGGTCTTGAACATCTTTCTTCGTGATTGACACTGATATATGAACGGGATGCCAGTCGACGAAGACAACGAGCGCGTCACAACCATACTTGCTCGCATTCACGATAATGACAGGTCCGCCACCGACCGCGCGTCGAAGGTCACAAAAGAGCGAGGGAAGAAGGAACTGGGAAAGGCCGGGTAACTTGCGGATATTGGTGATGATTTCTTGTACTATCATTGGACCCCAACTTGAAATGCATGTTGGATTGCTAGCGCACAACTCAGTCGCGTGATACGGCGGACTAATATTATATAATCACCTAGCGCACAACTAGGTACGGG
>JBBPKB010000546.1:0-12341 GCA_038089035.1 Boletellus dicymbophilus
CCTGCCCCCCGCCCGCAGAGCACGATGCCTCCGCCGACTCCGCCGAGTCCAGCGACGCATACGAGCAGGAGCGTCCCCAGAAACAGAAGCAGCGGGTGAGGCGTCGCACCGACGACCGCGACGCCCAGGCCCACAAGAAGCGCAAGCGCAAGCAGATCACAGCGCAGGACCTTGCCGACCTCCCCCCTGAGAAAGGTCTGTTCCCCTCCGTCCCCCGTTCCCCCGTCTACATCCCTCCCCCCAGCCAACAAGCTGCGTCTCGAGATGCAGTTCGACGCCATCCTCAAGCCAAAAAAAGGATCCCGTCTGAAAAAGCGCAAAAAGGATGGCGAGGACGCCCTCGACAGCGTTGCAGACGAGGAGGTCTCTCGTCTCCGCGAGGCCATGTTGGGTGCTGCCGCCGATGACGAACAGGCAAACCGCGACAAGCTTCCCGCGACAAACAAACTCAGGCTCCTCCCGCAAGTCATGGACGTCCTCCGCAAGTACGCCCTCTTCGCTTTTTCTTCCGTCACCCCCTTATCCCTTGCAGGCAATCTCTCTCCCAGTCCATCATAGACAACAATCTTCTCGAGGGTGTCCGCAGGTGGCTCGAGCCTCTCCCAGATCGCTCGTTGCCTGCGCTCAACATTCAGCGCGACTTTTTCCCGATCCTTAAAAAAATGGAATTCATCGACAGTTCCGTCCTCAAGGAGTCTGGTCTGGGCCGCATTGTCCTCTTCTACACCAAGTGCAAACGTGTCCACCCTGACATACAGCGCATCGCCAACGACCTCGTCTCCATCTGGTCTCGTCCCATTATCAAGCGTAGCGCCTCTTACCGCGACCGTATCATTCGCGTCGCACAGGATGACTCTGGCGAGCGCGCCAACGAGCGTCTCAATGCTATCCTTGCCCGCGCAAAGGAGGGCGAGAAGAACCGCATTAGAAAGAACGCCGTCATGATTCCCCAGAGGGAGCTGGGCAACTACACCGTCGCTCCCAGAGCAAACGCTGGCATCATGAGGAGCAGTCAGACGGTAGAAAATGATATTGCCCGGAGGAAGCTCAACGCGGAGCGCATGAGGAGCCTGTCGAGAAAGATTTCTACAAAGTCTTAACTACGGCGGCTTTACTCGGGAGTTAGATTGTACCCTTGTTCTTTTATTTGATGGTTTAGTTCTTTGCATACTCGTGCGTACACTCTGTAGTGCGTTGACTCGTCGGGAACACAGCGCGATACCGTCGGGCACTGGCCTCGCGTCACAGTGGGAATCGCCACCATCTGCGCAACAGCTGAAATGAACGCTTAGGATCATAAGTTACGAACTGTCACAGATGCATTACGATTGTGGGTGGAGCATTCTGATTGGTGGAATATGAAGTAGGTCGTGCTTTCAGTTAGTGATGCTTGCATGCTTATTTGGAAGCACCCGGCGAGCAGTCGCCGGGTAGTCGACGACATGGTTTCAAAGTGCAGATGCACAACCCAACGGCCCTTTATGCTTTAGAGCTGTCCGGGCCGTACCAACAATGGTCGAGTATACCTGAACAGGTGTGTATCTATACACCTGTCAGGTAATCTAATACCATGGTCCAGAACTCGGGCCACAAGATTTCCACCTGATTGGCTCACATGTTTCTCTTTCTTGGCGATCGTGGTCGCACAGCCAGATTTTCTGATGGTCACTAATTGAATGGAATAGCCGCACTTGCAGCGTGCCTGGGGTCTGGACCAGTGAGAACGTCTACCCAGGTAACCTATCATCAATGTAGGGATCCTAAGTGGTGACGCACTTGCCAGGGCCGAGTCATCCCGCGCTGTGTACGTTCCATTGCTTGTCAGCAGCCTAATGGAAATTTCTTCCAGCGCAGCAAAGTTGACCGCCTGGCCCGAACCAGTGGTAGGCGGCAAGCTTGCTGTGCGGTGCAGCTCTCCGAGTCAGCCGCATATACAAAGTGCACACGATAAGTATGAACTTCTGGCAGCCACCGCAGCTGTACGTCAGGGCTTCACCGCCCGAGCCTGTATGGTGATCACAGTCGATCATCTACACTGCACTAGAACGCGTGTGTACCTTTTTCGTCGGGTATATAAGATTGATATGGCGGCTGACTCGTCCTCTTCACTGGAAACCTCACCATCCGCATCTACTTGAGATGAAGTCACAAAGCCTCGCTGCAATACTAGTTGCGCTCGTCCCGTACGTGTCGGGGTTCGCCCATCTGGCCAACTTCCCGGAACATCGCTCGCTTGCCGGATTGTCTCAAGAAGAGGTCCTGGCTGTAGCTCGAACTTTCAGTAGCACCCCTGGTGCGCAACCCCTTCCACCTCCTATCAACGACACGTCCGCCAAGCTGGTCAATGACCCGGAGCACCCATTTATACCTGATCAACCGGGTGATATTCGTGGCCCGTGCCCTGGTTTGAACACACTGGCGTCTCACGGGGTAAGTGCTCCAGTAGAACTTGACCCTTGTGTTTTATTGATACACGTGATTCATTTACGAAGTATCTCCCCCGTAACGGCGTAGCCACCCCGGCCCAAATTATCAATGCTGTCCAAGAAGGTACGAGACTCATTTCCCCGGGAACTGCGGTTGAATATCCGATTTGAAATACAGGATTCAACATGGGATGGAACCTGGCTTCGTTTGTGACATATGGCGTACGTTGAGATGTACTATGCCATGTTGTTTGTCTGCTGATATGAATCAAGGCATTCGTTGTCGACGGAAATCATTTGACAAATTTGATAAGCATCGGTGCAAACACCACTGCAGATGACCAGCTCACTCCGGGACTTAACATTCATGGCAACTTCGAAGGTGATCCTGTCTCCGGATCGGATGGCGAGTATTACTAATCCCTGTTCCATAGGTGACGCTAGTACCACTCGTGGGGACTACTATTTCGGCAACAATTACAGTTTCAACGAGACCTTGTTCGATCAAGTACGTACGATCCGCCGCACGCATATTATTCTTCATGTTTTTCATAGCTCGTTGCTGCCGCGAATGAATTCGGGGATGGTTATATCACCATCGAATCTGCATCACTGGACAAGGGACAACGGATCAATAACTCGATCGCGCGGAACCCGACGTTCTGGTTCGATACCCCACGCTACTTAACCGCCTATGCCGAGACGACGTTCCCGCTCGCCTTTTTCGTCAGCAACCAGACGACAAACACGACACTCAACCTCACGGTGGACTACGCACGGAGTTTCTTCGATACTCACCAGTTCCCTGATGGGTTCTATCGCCGTCAGGCCCCATATGACTTTGACCAGGTTGGCGTCATGTTCGACGAGGTGTTTGATATCGTCGGCGTGCCGCCTGGTCACAACGAAGGCCTGGGAAATTTTGTGCCAAACCCAGAAGACCCCGGTACCGTATGTGTCGATCGGCGATCTTTGTGCGCTTTGGTGCTGATATCTTTTTCTGCATGAAAAGACGTGCTATGCGTACCATGTTCAGGTGAACTTGACCGCTGAGATATACCAGAGTCCGACTCCCGAGCTCGAAGCTGCGATCAAGACCAACTTGGACACGTTCTATCAGACCCTGGAGGACCCGACTTGCAAGCAACTCTTCCCGTACGGACAGTGAGAAAAAGAGAACTGACATTGGTGAGACTTCGAGAGAGATTGATATTATTCGATGCATGGACATCTTTTTTTTTTTTCGAATCTTCGTTACTATCACAAGTTACAGATAATCAATGTGAGCGTTGGTGTGTTTCAGTGATCAAATTTATGAAAGAGTAGTATGTGTGCGAAATGAAAATGATGATCTGTCACTTAGGTTGTGCAAAAATTTGAAGGTCGCCGTGATGATAGTTGCATCGCTACACGAACTTGGTGCAACACTAGAAAATTTCCGTGCGTATTTTCTTCTGGGTACAAAAGATCACCCCAGGCAGCCGCAGGCTCCTCCGACAAGTATAACGAAAGCCTTTCCTCCCCCTCCTCGTCCGTGCTTGGCATGAGGTTACGTAGTCTCGTGATCCCCATCGTGCTCGTTCCATATGCTTGGGGACTGCCCAGATACCTATTCCCGGAGTATCATTCACTTACTGGATTTCCCAGGGAAGAGATTCGGACTGCAGCTCAAACATCCATTAGCGCCCCCGGTGCTCAACCTCTCCCACCCCCGATCAACGACACCTCTGGAAAGTTGGTTAATGACGAGGATCACCCATTTGTACCTGATCGACCGGGTGATATTCGTGGCCCGTGCCCGGGATTGAACACTCTGGCATCTCACGGAGTAAGTCACGTTCCAGCCAGATCCTCTCGAGTTCGGTGATAAATAATTCATCTTGTCAAGTATCTTCCTCGTAATGGTATAGCCTCGCCGGCCGAAATCATCACTGCTGTCCAGGAAGGTATGCAAATCATCCCGTTGAACAAGATTTCCTGCCGAAAACTCAATGTGAAGTTTAGGATTCAACATGGGGTTTCGCTTGGCTTCTTTCGTCACTTACAGTGTACGTCAGAGGTTAATTTGTCGTAGCTGTTTTGCCCACTGATCCATTGAATGCGGCCGTGTTTGGAAACGAAACGATAGGCATTTGTTGTTAATGGTAACCATTTGACAAACTTGATGACCATCGGCACACAAACCAACGATCTCACCCCTGGGATTGCCACCCACGACTTCTTCGAAGGTAAATGCATAATCGAATATCTGTTTGATCTTTCTCCGACGAACGATTGCATATGTAGGTGATGTTAGCATCACTCGTGAAGACTATTACTTCGGCGACAATCACAGTTTTAACCAGACCTTGTTCGATCAGGTATACACAAGCTATTAAAGCATTCGTACGTCCCTCATCCCGCTCTCAGCTCGTCTATTCTGCGGAAAAATCCGGAGACGGCATGATCACCATCGAAGCTCTGTCGATGCAAAAAGTGTGGCGCATCATAGACTCGATGGCACGAAACCCGACGTTTTCGTTCGAAACTCCTCGCTACGTCACCGCCTACTCGGAAATAGGGTTTCCGGTCGCCTTCTTTGTGAGCAACCAGACGGCGAACACGACGCTCAACGCCACGGTCGACGACGCACGGAGTTTCTTCGATTTCCACAAGTTCCCCGATGGATTCCACCGTCGTCAGGCTCCGTATGACATTCCCCAGCTCACTGTCATGAATCGTAGGGTGTTCGATATCGTCCGCGTGCGGCCGGCCGCAACGAAGGCCTGGGTAACTATGTAGTGAATCCACACGACGATGGGAGCGTACGTCAATTTTTTTCCTGAAAAGCCTCGCATCCGAAGTCGTTGTTTCTGATGACAAACCTCCCAATAGTTGTGTACCATGTACCGTCACCAGGTGAACTTGGCAGCTCGGCTGTATCCAGATCCTACTCCTGAACTCAAGGCTGCGATCAAGGCCAACTTGGTCACGTACTACCGGACACTGCAGGACTCGAGTTGTACACAGCTCTTCCCATACGGGCATTAGTAGGGGAAGAGAGGGATAAGTAGGCTAGCAGTCTCCGACGACGCTGTGTACTGCAATGAACCTGACGAGAAAGATGGGAACTAATTTCAATACTGTTGCGAATAGAGTCGCACACATAGATGTTAAGATTGTTTTAGTCGCTAAAGCGAGACGAAATCTATATAGCGGTGGCAATGAAAATCGACTATAGGATGTATGCATTGCGGCACTAAATGCCAAAAAACGTGCATTTTTTTTTGAAGGCGTGAAGACTTTTTTATACATAGGTATTTTTTATAATATTGCAATCTTTTTTTTTCGGGACTACTCTAACGATGAACGACACCTGGCAATGGGCACCCCGAAGCCCCCGGACGTCGAAATATGGCAAGGCAGTGTCGATGCGATCAACCCTACGTCCGTGAATGAGCGGGGGTACTTTCAGGACAGGGGGCGCCCCGCCGGTATACTCGGCGGTCTACCAGTTACACCCATGGCTAGCCTCAATTGATCACCGACAACTCGTAGCACGAGACACCAACAAGGCGATCCGGCGGCGCGAACCCGCTGTCATTATGCTCACATGCATGATATCTTTGGCGATGGCTCCTCCGAGGAAGGCACGTTCGCCCCATGCTCACCCCGCCCGCCGCCACAGAACACGATGCCTTCGCCGAATCCGCTGAGTCCAGCGCCGCATACGAGCGGAGCGCCCACAGAAACAGAAGCAGCGGATAAAGCGTCGTACAGACGACCGCGACATCCAGGCCCACGAGAAGCGCAAGCGCAAGCAGATCGCAGAGCAGGACCTCGCCGACCTCGCCCTAGAGAAAGGTCTGCTCCCCTCCCCCGTCTCCCCGTCTACATCCCTCCCCCCAGTTAACAAGCTTCGTCTCGAGATGCGCGCAATCTTCAAGCCAAAAAGGGACTTCGTCTGATAAAGCGCAAAAGGACGATAAAGATACCCTCGACAGCGCCGCAGACGAGAAAGTCTCGTCTCCGCGAGGCCATGTTGGGTACCGCCACCGATGACGAACAAGCAAACCGCGATAAGCTCCCCACGACAAACAGACCCAGACCCCTTCCGCAAGTCATGCCCTGCGCAAGTACGCCCTCTTCGCTTTTTCTTCTGTCACCCACTAATACCTTGCAGGAAATCTCTCTCCCGGTCCATCATAGGCAACATTCTCGAGGGTGTCCGCAGGTGGCTCGAGCCTCTCCCACTGGCAAATCGCTCGTTGCCTGCACTCGACATCCATCATCGACAGTCCCGTCCTCAGAGAGTCTGGTCTGGTCCTAATTGTCTTACACCACGTGCAAATGCGTCCACCCTGACATACAGCACATCGCCAACGATTTCGTCACCTTGTTCTTTTATTTAATAGTTTGGTTCTTCGCAAACTCGTGCGCACTCTGCAGTGCATCGACTCGTCGGGACCACCACACAATACCGTCGGGCAGTCGGTAATATTTCTCGTGTCACTGGGTACTACTACCTTGCAGGATCTTCATTCCTACCATCCAATGGCCCCTCGTACTTCACAACTGTCCAGGCCGTATCGATAGTGGTTGAGTATACCTGAACGGGTGTGTATCTACCCGTCAGGTATCTAATGCCATGGTCCAGACCTCATGCTACAAAGTTTCCACCTGACTGGCGCTTACCCGTTCATATGTTTCTCTTTCGTGGCACAGCCAGACTTCTGATGGTCACCAATTGGATGGAAAAACCGCAGTTCCAGCATTCCTGGAGCCCGGAAAAGTGAGAATCTCTACCTATCATCAATGTAGTATTCCCAAGCAATGACACCAAGTGACAGAAAAGTCACTCGCCAGGGCCGAGTCATATCCGTGCTGTTCAATGTGTACGTTCTATTGCCCTGATGGAACCTTTTTTCGGCGCAGCAGAGTTGACCAGCCACTCTTAACCAATAGTAGGCAGCAAGTTTGCTGTGCGGCGCAGCTGTCTGAGTCGGCTGTGTATACAAATGAACGGCTCGTTGTACATATGATATGAACCTTGGGCAGCCACCGCAGCTGTCGTCAGCTGCCCAAGTCTGTATGGTGATCACAGTCGATCATCTACACTGCACCGGAACGGGTGTATACCTTTTCAACAGGTGCATAAGATCATCATATGGCGGCTGACTTGTCCTCTTCACCACAGTTCGAATAGATCCGCATCTACTTGAGATGAAGCTACAAAGCCTGGCTACAATACTAGTTGTGCTCGTCCCGTGTGTGTCGGGGTTCGCGCACCTGGCCAACTTCCCGGAACATCGCTCGCTTGCCAGATTGTCTCAAGAAGAGGTCCTGGCTGTGGCCCGAACCTTCAACAACACCTCTGGTGCGCAACCCCTCCCACCTCCTATCAACGACACGTCCGCCAAGCTGGTCAATGACCCGGAGCACCCATTTATACCTGATCAACCGGGTGATATTCGTGGTCCGTGCCCTGGTTTGAATACACTGGCGTCTCATGGGGTAGGTGTTCTACTAGAACTCTGCCCATGTATTTTACTAACATATGATTCGTTCACGAAGTATCTCCCCCGTAATGTCGTAGCTACCCCAGCCCAGATAATCAATGCTGTCCAGGAAGGTGCGAAAGTCATTGTCGCGGGAAGTATCGCCAAATATCTAATTTGAAACATAGGATTCAACATGGGATAGAACCTGGCCTCGTTTGCCACATATGGCGTATGTTGAGATTTATTATATCATGTTTTGCCTGCTGATGTGGATTAAGGGATTCATTGCCGACGGAAATCATTTGACAAATTTGATGAGCATTGGTACGAACGTCACTGCAGACGGTCAGCTTACTCCGGGACTCAACATTCATGGCAACTTTGAAGGTAAGCCCATTTCCGGATCGGATAATGAGTATCGCTGATCCCTGTTGTGTATAGGTGACGCCAGTACCACTCGTGGAGACTACTATTTTGGAAACAATTACAGTTTCAACGAGACCTTATTTGATCAAGTACGTACAATCCACCACACGTATATAATTGTTCATGTTTTTCATAGCTCGTTGCTGCGGCGAACGAATTCGGAGATGGTTATGTCACCATTGAATCTGCATCACTGGACAAGGGACAACGTATCAATGACTCGATCGCGCGGAACCCGACGTTCTGGTTCGATACCCCACGCTACTTAACCGCCTACGCCGAGACAGCGTTCCCGCTCGCCTTCTTCGTGAGCAACCAGACCACGAACACAACCCTCAACCTCACGGTGGACTATGCACGGAGTTTCTTCGATACTCACCAGTTCCCCGATGGGTTCTATCGCCGTCAGGCCCCATATGACTTTGACCAGGTCGAAGTCATGTTCGACGAGGTGTTTGATATCGTCGCCGTGCCGCCTGGTCACAACGAAGGCCTGGGAAAATATGTGGTGAATAAAAAAGATCCCGGAACGGTGTGTCGATCTCATTCGCCGTCATCATTGTATGCTTTCGTGCCGATCTCTTTTTCTACTTTGGAAAGTTGTGTTATGCATACCAGCATCAGGTGAACTTGACGGCTGAGATATACCAGGATCCAACTCCCGAGCTCGAGGCTGCAATCAAAGCCAACCACGTTCTATCAAACCCTGGAGGACCCGACTTGCGAGCAGCTCTTCCCGTACGGACAGTAAGAAAGAGAGAAACCGAGGGGTTGACGAGACTCTGAGAGAGATTGGTATTATTCGATTCACGAATATCTTTTTTATTGTTATCTTCGTTACTACCACAAGTTGCACATAGTTGATGTGAGTGTGTGCGAAGTGATCTTGGATTGTAGAGAAAGTGCAATACATGTCTGCGAAGACAAGCGAGCTAGTATGACCATCCGATATGATGTGGATGCTTGCGGCCGCTGTGATGGTGGCCGAATCGCCCTACGAACTCGGGCACTAGGAAAGTGTTTTCTTCTCCGGGCTGTTGGAATTATTTAGTGATTTACACTTATTTGGTGATTACATAATCACTTATACTTACTGTAGTTTACTTAGTCCTTCTTTACACCCGAGGCACGACCAGGAATGTTGACGAAATATATTGGGTACCTATTAGTGAACAGATTGTTCCTATATTATTGGACCAGTGACTCAAAAATACTTAATATTGGAAGTTGCCAATAATTGTTACTGGTCGTGCAGACAGAGAAAGAACCCGAGCCCTATGGAGTCCTATGGAACCCTCAGTAGATGTCAAGCTACTGAGGGAATAAACTAGAGAAAGTACAAAAGTTTGTACGCTCTAAGCTTATCTAATAATTACCATAAATGGTAACCTAATGCGTGCTAGCCAAAAAATAACAACACTTAATTATATATTCTGAATATATAATAGGAAATGTATTAACAATAGATTCAATTACATGCTCAAAATATTTATGGTGTTCTTGTTTGGAATAAGTAACTAAGAATATTATCCAATCACAAATTGGTCCTAAATAAGCTAAATCAGCTTGCTAAACAAATTCAATTTCAGCCAATCAGAAGAGTGCATTTTTAAATATGTTAGCATAATATATGTTACATCAAACTTAGAATAAAGATAGACTTCATATTTAAAAGTAGTTTTTGGAGTATTGATGATAATCATATTTTTTATTTAATGCAAAATATGCTTATGAATATCTTAAAATAGATATGCAAGACATAAATATGCAAATATTTATTCCAAATTTGTAAACCAATTTGTGTATTGTATATATCTATAAACACAGGTGCAATCTGTTTATGAATAAGTGCCCAATATATCATAACAACATTTCTGGCCATACCTCAGGTGTTAGTGACTACAAGTATGTATGCCCTATGCTCTATATCCACTATACCTTATCTTATCTTATCTCTCATCACATGACCTATGGCTATGCATCTATTCTTATCTGCCAATAGCATATCTCACTCTCATCCTATTTATGATCCTATGTAACCTGGTCCAATGGCATATGTCACTCATTGATCTTGGTTCACCCAGCCAATGGCACATATAGCTCATTGACCTGCCCTTAACTATATGACTCATAACCAATAGCATTAACACCTCTTATCTTGGCTGTGCAGCACAGCTGTACACAGGCTTCCACAAGGCTATGTAAACCTATGTATTCTATTTATACTAGCCAATGGCATTATGGACTTTTATCTTGGCTGTGTATATTCAAATCCAGCACCAATGGTATATTTAGCTTAGTGTACAAACTGGACCACATATGTACAAGCAGATGTAAATCCTAATTTAGTATATAAGGTACAATGCCAGCACAGAGGGCCCCTCAGTCTTGTCCTCTTGTGTTTTCCTCTCTAAAGGTTTCCACAATACTTGACTCACCACTGAGTATTGTTCTAAGTGAAGTAGACTCTTTAGTGAGTCATTTCACTTTCCTCTAATCTTGGGTAGTATGTAAGGTATGTGCTTTGTTATAAACACAATCACTCCAACTCTTCACATTATCATGCTCTACTATGTTACTTAGTTACTTTCTCTTTCTTCTGTTTCCATATGAAGATGGACATGGAATTCACTATGAGTATATCTATATCTATTATGTGACTTTCACACCTACAAAGAGCCAATCAGAAACACAAAGTCTCATCAAATGATAGGATACCCTTCTGGATTTTTGAATATTTAGAAAGACTGGGGGACAAGTATCCTACAGCCATAATTTATACACCTAACTTTGTTTCATCTCCATCAATGGCTCCTGGTGACTAATGAGGATAGTTAGGTAAGCATGTAGCGACTGATATGGATTGTTAGTGTTGAAGATTAACCAGCATGCATTTAGGTTCTATTCCACATGCTTTGCTTACATAAGCTTAGAGTGGTACATACACAGTAGAATTTCTTAGTTTAGTCCCTTAGTAACTTGAATCCTACTAAGGTTCTACAGGTCTAGCCTGGGAACTTGTTACCTAGTTTAACTTCCTTGCATAAGCAAACTTTGAGTCCTCAATTTCCAATAGGTTATGAGTCCTGCTCACAATTGAGCAGGAACATCTATTCTTATAGCACAGGTTCCTCTAACCCTGAAAAATCAAGTGAAATGTTTGAATTCCCAAGGTCTGTATGTGAATACCAAAACTGGCAAAATCACTACAACCAGATTCTTGTGACTATGGCAGCAGAAGACATACTCACCTTGCCAGTATAGCATCCAGGTTGAATGACTTGTAGGAACTCACAGAATGGAATTCAGCTAATTCTCTTATGAAATATATTAGAGTGCTTTACATAATAGACTAGAGTACACCAACTTCACACAAGCAGAACCAAAGTGTTTGGCTGTATTTAGAAGCTTAAAAAATAACCCTAGCTCCAATAATTTCTTGAATTCAAGCTATACTCATATGATGTATGATGGCCTGGTATTGCTCTATCAGTGTCCATTGAGTGCTTGAGATACAAAATCAAGTTCATAAAACAACTAGAACCCATTAACTAGTTATATGTTGGCTCTCCTTTGCTGTCTGGTGATGTGCAAGGATTTCATTTTCAGGGTTAGTATGGAGTTTCTGGAGTTGCACTTAAAATGGACCACTTAATGCAAGTTTGGGATGATATAGAGTAAATGGATATGATCCAGTTGTGTAAGTTTGAGTTCATGCCTCAAATTTTATATTGATTATGATGCATATGTGTCCCAATTTGGACATATAGATAGTGATTTGGATCATGAGGCCACTTGGATCATCCATCTCATCAGTACATAAAAAGGTCTCTTCAGCTTGCATCAAGTCTAACCTAACTGCTTGTTATGACCTTCAGGTGCAAGCCTTTAGATACCACACTGGCTGGACAATCTTACAGCGACCACTATAGCTGGTGAGATAATGAGAAAGTGTTGAATGAAAATAAGACAGAGATAGATGATAGCTTCATCCTTAATACTCTGTAGC